>CAJJDP010000142.1:4683-263487 GCA_905182995.1 Paramecium octaurelia | reverse complement strand
TAATTTTTAAGAATTTGAATGAAGGTTGTTTAGAATAAATAGATGATAAATGTCTACTTTGTTAAGAAGGTTGGATATAAAATGAAATTCTAGAAAATTGTCATCCAATTTGTGGAGATGGAATAATTCAAGGTTAAGAATAATGTGATACTCTAGTATCAAATCATTCTTGTTATCAGTGCAAATATTCTTGTATTGAATATTGTTAAATTTGTTCATTTGGAATTTTTTTATAATGTATAGACGGATTTATAATTAATGCCAATTTTAGTTGTGATCCTCTGTGTGGAGATGGCAATTTGACCCCATATTCAGTTGAATTATGTGAACTGACTGTTAATGGTGTATGGGATGGTTGTCTTGATTGCAAATTTATTTCAATAGCTAATTGTAAGATAAACTATATTTCAATTTGCTTAGAGTGTGAAGTAGGATATTAATTGTTAGAAAATTCATGTTATCCTTATTGTGGAGACAAATTAGTTCTGTAATAATACGAGGATTGTGATGATGGAAATCTTCAACCTTATGATGGTTGTTATTAATGTAAGTTTTAATGCATTGAAGATTGCAACATATGTGATCGAGGGTAGTGCATTTTAAAATGTGGAGATGGTTATGAGTTTGTTAATAACAACTGTCACTCTATTTGTGGTGATTAAATTATTACAAAAGAAGAAGATTGTGATGATGGCAATCCAATAAAATTTGATGGTTGTTTTTAGTGTAAGTATTCTTGTCCAGAAAATTGTTTCGATTGTTATCAAGGTACTTGTTTAGAGTGCAATGATTAATACTAATTACTAATTTCAAATTAATGCAAATAATAATTAAATTGCGGAGATGGATTGATTTAGGAAGAAGAGGAGTGTGATGATGGTAATAGTTATGCAGCCGATGGATGCAAGGATTGTTTTATTGAATAAAATTGGGTTTGCATCACAATTACAACAGATTCTCCTAGCTAATGTACATTTGTCAAAGCTCCAATCTTAGTTGTTAATTATCTTAATATGACTTAAAATAAATAATATATAGGCATCTAATTTAATTAATAAGTAAAAATATATACGCCTTAACCATTGTCAGAAACCTTAAATTTTGAATTATCAGATATAGAAAAAAAGTACTGGAATAGCAGCTTATACATCATTTAGGATGTTGGATCATATTTGAGCTTTGGAGAATATGTTGTAGAAATAGAAGTGTACAAATTACTAAAATTTAGACCACAATTGAAAATTTTAGTAAATCAATAAGTTGTTAATATAGATAATGCTATTTTGGAGGATTTTGAAAAATAAATAACATTGCAATTTCCAAATTATCTGGATGAAACACAGAAGGATTACTCTTAAAGTTTGAAAAGTCTTAATAAATACCTGATTTATAGTCTGTCAGGAATTACCATTATCAGTTTTTTATTAGGGAGTGGGGATTTATTTGTTGAGATATTGGCAATCCTTTAATNATTCTAGAAAATTGTCATCCAATTTGTGGAGATGGAATAATTCAAGGTTAAGAATAATGTGATACTCTAGTATCAAATCATTCTTGTTATCAGTGCAAATATTCTTGTATTGAATATTGTTAAATTTGTTCATTTGGAATTTTTTTATAATGTATAGACGGATTTATAATTAATGCCAATTTTAGTTGTGATCCTCTGTGTGGAGATGGCAATTTGACCCCATATTCAGTTGAATTATGTGAACTGACTGTTAATGGTGTATGGGATGGTTGTCTTGATTGCAAATTTATTTCAATAGCTAATTGTAAGATAAACTATATTTCAATTTGCTTAGAGTGTGAAGTAGGATATTAATTGTTAGAAAATTCATGTTATCCTTATTGTGGAGACAAATTAGTTCTGTAATAATACGAGGATTGTGATGATGGAAATCTTCAACCTTATGATGGTTGTTATTAATGTAAGTTTTAATGCATTGAAGATTGCAACATATGTGATCGAGGGTAGTGCATTTTAAAATGTGGAGATGGTTATGAGTTTGTTAATAACAACTGTCACTCTATTTGTGGTGATTAAATTATTACAAAAGAAGAAGATTGTGATGATGGCAATCCAATAAAATTTGATGGTTGTTTTTAGTGTAAGTATTCTTGTCCAGAAAATTGTTTCGATTGTTATCAAGGTACTTGTTTAGAGTGCAATGATTAATACTAATTACTAATTTCAAATTAATGCAAATAATAATTAAATTGCGGAGATGGATTGATTTAGGAAGAAGAGGAGTGTGATGATGGTAATAGTTATGCAGCCGATGGATGCAAGGATTGTTTTATTGAATAAAATTGGGTTTGCATCACAATTACAACAGATTCTCCTAGCTAATGTACATTTGTCAAAGCTCCAATCTTAGTTGTTAATTATCTTAATATGACTTAAAATAAATAATATATAGGCATCTAATTTAATTAATAAGTAAAAATATATACGCCTTAACCATTGTCAGAAACCTTAAATTTTGAATTATCAGATATAGAAAAAAAGTACTGGAATAGCAGCTTATACATCATTTAGGATGTTGGATCATATTTGAGCTTTGGAGAATATGTTGTAGAAATAGAAGTGTACAAATTACTAAAATTTAGACCACAATTGAAAATTTTAGTAAATCAATAAGTTGTTAATATAGATAATGCTATTTTGGAGGATTTTGAAAAATAAATAACATTGCAATTTCCAAATTATCTGGATGAAACACAGAAGGATTACTCTTAAAGTTTGAAAAGTCTTAATAAATACCTGATTTATAGTCTGTCAGGAATTACCATTATCAGTTTTTTATTAGGGAGTGGGGATTTATTTGTTGAGATATTGGCAATCCTTTAATTTTAGTAATACTTAAGATATATCAATTTATAATTTCCTGAAAATCTAGTTATTTATTTTTCTATTTATGATAACTGTTCAACCTCTATTGGATTTTTTGTAATTTCCACAATTATCACAGTTTATTGATATTTAGTCAAATTAGGTATATGCTGATGGGAAATTTCATGATTACAAATAGAATTCATGTTTGATTATCAATCTTTAGTGCCAAATATTTTAATGCTTAGTATTTTTATTCCTTATGTTGCTGTTGCAATGGATTAAAAGGGTTGGATACAAATGGATATTTTGTTTTAGATGTAATTAATATATGTTATAGCTATCATTATATATAAATGAAAAATTATTTTGAAAATTAGTTAATACTTTTATAACATTTGCCTTGATTTACTTAGATTAGAGAAATTTATGTCTTTTAAAGGATTGTAAAAAGCCTTACTCCTCAATGGTTGGGATATGATATTTAAAATACTTTTATATACACGAAACTTCTAAACCAAAAGTTACTTAGATTTTATACAACTCATCATGGTAAGTGCTGTACTTCTTCTTTATTTTATAATATTACTAAATTTTTTCAAATGCCATTAACAATTGAACAAAAATCAAAGGTTCTCAATTCTTAGTTTTGGGAGATAATTTTTCTTTTTAATAATCTTGATTAATGTTTAACATTCGCATACACTATAATTAGGATTGATCCTTTTAACAAGCTTAATATAAACAATTTTCCTTTACAAATATTAATTTATTTTAATAAAAAGAACTACATAGTATAGATGGTAGTTGAGATATCAGTAATCACTTTTATTCTTAGTTCATTTTTATACATATAAGAGTTTAATGAATAATTTAATTAATAGAAAAAAATTATGTTGGGATGGGTTTAAGCAATCCTTCTATCTACAGGCATAATAATAGAATTAATTTTTATCTTTTAAAGATTATTATTAAAATGTAAATTGATGTGCAGAAGTAAGCAAATAGTCGATAAAAATCCAATATTTATATGAATATTATGAAATTTATAAGATATTAATAATTCTTCTTAATTTAAATAAAGTTAGAAATAATCGAAATCAATTAAATTTAGCATTTTCTTCAAATGATATTTCTAATTTACTTATTATTTAATTTCCTTTAAAATATAAGTTCATCTGCTAATTTATTATTGCAAAAAAAGAATCATATTTATATGAACATCTTTTAGATCAAAATATTTTACTATTAATAAACTTTTAACTATCTGTGAAGACAACTTTAATACAAATATTAATTGATTTATAGTGGCTATGTCTTGACCATACAATTTTTATAGAAAATTTAGCTGCATTAGGGATTAATTAGCTATCCTTTTGTTTGAATTAACATAAAGTTTGTTGTTTCAAGGTTAAAGCAGAAAAGCAAATCTAATTATGTTAAAGATACATTTATTGTTAAAAATATTGATTATTGCTGATATCCTTTCTTACGATAAGGAAGGTATGGCAAAAAAGATGTTATAATTAATAAAAACGGATTTTATAAATTTTACATCAAGAAAATGATATAAAGTGACCCAACACTGTTTTTGCATTTCATTTATAAGTCAGGAGAAAATACTGAATCTTTTTAATTTAATAATTTCAATTTTGAGCATATAATTTAACTTCCTTTTAGTTTCTGTCTTCTAAGGGTATTATTATCTCCTAAATCAACATCTTAAAATGAGCTGATCATAATAAAAAACTATTTGGATACTATGTTCTGTTAGATTTCAATTCAATTAGGTATAAATACTTCTAAAATTTATTACTCATTGTTGAAGTTTGTGATAAGAATAGTTAAGCTTTATTAAATTGAATTTATTACTTTCTATCAATCACTAAACTAAGGTCTGAATTAAAGTATGCATAAATGTCTATAATTTATCATGTATGCTAAATTATATTCAGAATCATTCCGAGAGCCCAAATAATGGAGCAATAGAAGGCGTTGGATAGATTTATGCGTGAATTTTCCTTATATTAATTAATTTATAGGATTCTATAATTTAAATTTCTTTAGATTATGTTAGAAAATTAAATTAACCTTTATTAGATGGCCTCTTATCTGAGTCAAGGATTAATATTATAACAATAAAATGAAATTTATGATACACAATAAGAAAAAAATAATTTCGAAATAATGCTTGATTATCATCTTTTAAGAAGAACACTATTCCAAAATATATTCTCAAATCTAAACATGTATCCATTTATCTTTGGCAACTATTTGAATATCACACTTTTATAACTTTGGTGTATTATTAAATAAAAAACTATGTTATATCATAGACTGATAGAATGTACATATAACTTCCAAAATATTATATAACTACTTGAACCTTTAAATTTCTTTATAATGTATGTCAATAAGTAGTGGGTGTTATCCTAACGTCATTTTTCCTATTCATTAGTTACTGATAAAAGCGCCTCAAATTTTGGATATTGAATCCATTTTTTCTTAGTTTATTAGAATATTGCAAAGTTAAAAATGTAATAATAATTCAAAATATTAATAAGGAATGATAAAAATAATCAATTTTTTTTAAATGAATATTCTATTTAATCCTCCAAAATTAAGCTTCCTTTCTCTTTGAATAATGAACGTAAATCTACTCCATAATAATTTACAAATTCTCCTTTGAGAATCAAAGCTCCTTGAGCTTGAAATATTGGTTATTTAGATATAATAAGAAGAGTAACATTAGAGGTTGCTATTTAAAATTACACTCTTTAACCACCTTCTGAATTAGGCTTGCCTGAAAAATTTTGGTTATTAAATGCTGTCTGAATACCTTTAAAACTATTATCTGAGGGTAAGATTTATTATCCTGTTTGTACATTCCAGAAACGAATACGGGTATCTGAACTGCCGAGTGCTATTATATTAGTATCTGTAGAGAACTAAACTGAACTGACTCTATCACTATAATCATCTAATTTTGATTTATATTATCCTGACTTAATATCCCATAAACGAATAGATGTATCATCACTACTAGATGCTAATATTGTACCATCAGGCGAAAAACAAGAAGACTAAACTTTATCACTGTGACCGTATAATTTGGACTTTTATTCTCCAGTCTAAACATCCCATAAACCAATAGACTTATCGTAACTACCGGATGCTAATATAGTACCATCAGGTGAAAAGGACACTGAATGGACTCCATATGTATGACCCTCTAATTTGGCTTTTTAGTTTCCAGTTTTCACATCCCATAACCGAATAGACTTATCATTACTCCCAGATGCTAATATTTTACCATCAGGAGAGAAATTAACTGAATAAATTGTTGATGAATGACCATCTAATTTGGCTATTTATTTTCCTGTCTAAACATTCCATATAAAAATAGACTTATCGTAACTACCCGATACTAATGTAGCTCCATCAGGTGAGAAGTTTACGGAAAGGACCCAGTCATTGTGACCATCTAATTTTACTTTTTAATGCCCTGTCTTAACATCCCATAAACAAATAGAATTATCATAACTGCCAGACGCTAATATATTATCAGCTGGAGAGAAGCATACTGACATGACAGTATTACTATGACCATCAAATTTGACTTATTATTGACCTGTCTTTACATCCCATAAACGAATAGTTTAATCCTAACTGCCAGATGCTAATGTAGTACCATCAGATGAGAAACATACTGACATGACAAAATCACTGTGACCTTCTAATTTTAATTTTTACTCTCCTGTCCTAACATTCCAGATATAGATGGACTTATCATAACTACCTGATGCTAATATAGCACCATCGGGTGAGAAATTTACTGATCTAACAGGGCCAGTGTGACCATTTCGGTTTGTTTTTTATTGTATTGTCTTAACATCCCATACACGAATGGACTTATCATAACTACCAGATGCCAATGTAGTACTATCAGGTGAGAAGCATACTGAATAGACAGTTCCTTCAAAACCACCTAATTCTGCTTTTTATTGCCCAGTCTTAACATCCCATAAGCGGGTACACTTATCCTCGCTCCCAGATGCTAATGTAGTACCATCAGGAGAGTAGCTTACTGACCAAACTCTATCGGTTCGACAACCGAATCTGGCCTTTTATTATCCTGTCTTAACATCCCATAAACGGATAGATTTATCATCACTTCCAGATGCTAATGAAGTACCATCAGGAGAGAAGCATACTGAATATACTATTCCTTCATGACCATCTAGTTTTTTTATTTTTTTTCCTCCCTTTGAATTCCATATACGGATAGATTTATCATAACTACCAGAAGCTAGAGTAGTTCCATTAGGAGAAAAACAGACTGAAAAAACTCTATTTCTATGACCTTTTAATTTAGCTTTCTCTTGTCCTGTTTTAGCAGTCCATAAACGAATAGAATTATCAGAACTGCCTGATGCTAACATCATACCATTAGGAGAGAAGCATACTGACCAAACTTTATCGCTATACTTATCTAGTTTAAGTTTTTATTGTTTAGTTTTAATATCCCATAGTCGGATTGAGTTGTCTGCACTACCAGATGCTAATGTTTAACCATCAGGAGAGAAGCATACTGACCAGATATAACTATTATGACCATTTATTTTGGCTATTTACTATCCTGTCCTCACATCCCATAAACGAATAGACTTATCATTACTACCTGATGCTAATGTAGTACCATCAGGAGAAAAGCACACTGAATAGACATAACTAGTATGACCATTCAACTTATTCAGCTCATGTATTTTTATATTCCTCCATTGACAATTAAATAACTATGCTCCATTTAAGTTCATCCCACTTATATCTACATTTTCAAATACAGATCCGCTTAGATTACATCTTACAAAATTTCCACCTATCAAAGAAGTATCTTTCAGACTTATATTTTCAAAGCATTATTCTCTGAAATCAACTTTCATCTCAACTAATAAGTTAAGTGAATTAGATCCACATTAGACAAACCTTTTATCTATAGATGTGAGATGAACGAGAAATTTTAAAAATTCAATGATCTTGTTATCATCCTTAATTTTCATAATTAGGTTTTGTCTAGTCATTCTGTAAATTTCCTAGGAATAATTAACATTGTTAAAATCATGATCAATAATTTTGTTGACAAAATCAGATATTTTGTAAATATTATCTTTTCCAAAAAATAAAATTTATTACTTATCAGCTTGTAAAATAGCTTATTAAATACGCCTTTAATTTTCATCTTTTGATAACAATTCTTCAATTTTCTCTTCTTTCAAAATTTCAAATATAGAACTGAAGCTTAGTTAATTAAATTCTTTTGATTTCTCTAAAATTTCATACAAATCCTCTTTTTACTCAAAACAGCAATTCATTTTAATTTTTATAAATAATAATGAATTTCTACGATATTTTTTAAATCTTATACCATGAATCAAAAATGTAAATTATGTGTTTTTATTAGGGTGAAGGTCAAACTATGTAAGCATTTAAATTGATTGTAAGAGAAGCAAAGTGAGTTAGTGGGAAACCAAATAAACATTATCATAAATAATTATTAAGGAACACGGAATAAATGAACATTAAAAAGTAATTTATTTTGGAAAAATATAATTATTTGAAATATCCGATCGTAATATTCAATCTAATTTCATATGAATAAAAACCTAATTGTCGTAATTTATGGAAGGGGTGTACGATAGAAAATATGATACTGTATATAACAGCAAAAAAATACTTGATTGCATGATTTCAAAATTTCACGATTTATGAAAAATGACTTGAATATAATAATAAAATATTTACTAATTAATAGAATCATTACCAATATTTTTGGCATAAATCAAAAGATTAACATTCAAAATAATAAATTATAATAATTAATTTTATCAAAAGTATTTTACAAAAAAATTTTATTTCTAAAATAGTTTTGCAATATTTATCATCAAAATGATAAATTTTAAAAATGATAAAAATGAAGGGAAAAGTAATTCAAAAATCTAGTCAACAATATAATTTGATTTAATGAATATTAGTAAGAAGGTTATACTATTTTAGATTTTTTATATTTTGCCTCCTTATAATGCTTTTAATTTTCAATAAAATTGCGAATCGGATTTTATTGAAAATAAATTCTCTTTGTTTCTTTTACTAAAAAAAATTCCTTAATTTATTTTTATTAAGAGATTAATAAAATTAAGTTAGAAATTGTTTGCTTTCTAAATATATTTTATCTGAGTTATAAAATTGGAGCTCCAAATCATATTAGTTGCATCCTTTAAACTTGAAATTTTTTGAACAATGTATTTTCAATCAATCTTTAGGTTGAAGTTGAAATTTATTTATTCAAGACGATTTGATTTTGATTTTTCTAAATTTCTTTAAATAATTGAGCTAGAAGATGAATTGTTTAACAAAATTCTTTATTAATTATACTTGCCATACTTAAAAGATAAAAGATTATGAAAATAACAAAAAAATTCATAAAGTGATATTTAAATATTCGTGTTTTATGATAAAGCTTCTCTAATAATTGCATAAACTTTTAGTTTAATTAGCAGATCATAACTTTAAATTAAATCAAATATATTTCTTAACTTATTTCTTTGAGAAGGTTAAAAAAGGTTGACCTAAGCTAAATATTGATCTTAAATCAAATATACCAAAATAGAAATTCTCTTTTATTGAAAAGAAACAAGAAAGTTTCCTTGACATTAGAGGGTGTTGTTTTACACTATCATGAATACTTGCTCAGAGATGGAATTTATTCTAACTTCCTACGTGCATCTTCTATTAAATACAAGATTCAATAACTTTTATTAGGTTTCCAAATATGGGTGATTGACCCAAGTTCCAACTATCATTAAGGAGGCAAAAACTTATTGTTTAGTCCTGACTTTGATGAAGAGGATCTAAATGAGAAAAGATAGCTAAGCACAGCAACTGGTGGTAATCTTCCGCTAAGGCTACAGTTTTTGACTTTTTTAATATGAAGTGTGATTCAAAAGGAAAATTTTTCAATTTAGAAAGTGAAAAATAAACATGAGGAGAGCTAAATACTTTGAGAGCCAGGAACTAATAAATAGTTCAATAGATAACAATTAATTATTAATATTTTTCACTTGAATTTTCTTTCCTTCAACTAAAATCAGATTATCGATTTTATGAATGACTCCGTCCATTAATTAAAACTTTACTAAATATCTACACATAATGATTATGATTTTTAAGTCAAAATTAGATTAATATTGTAAGATCTATGATTTAGAAAAAATTTGAATTTCTATTCAAAAACAATTTTATCATAAATAAAACATATTTATTTTCGATTATTTAGAGTATGAATATATTTTTGTTTGTTATTAGCTATTTTTTTTTCAGAAATATTTAATTTTTTTTTGAAATAAATTTTCCAAATTCTAATTGTTTCAAATTAGTAAAAATTAATTAAATATAAATTTAAAATATACGTCTAAAAACCTAAAAAAGTAATAATTAAATAAATTAGAATAATAATGATGAATAGGATTTATGTTATTATTTTCTTACTTTTATTTTTTTTGACCTTCCAATATTGAGAAGACTAGTAAATGTAAATTATAAAATAGTACTATAAGTGTGGATTGAAGTTGACTAACATAATTTTGAAAGGAGAAAATAATTAACTCAATCTCTCACCAGCATTCTAATTCTTGATTATAGATAGTCTTCTTCATTATTTACAAATAATTAAAAATAAATTTATTTTAAACTTCTTATCGTTCTGAAAGTAGCTTTGATTAGCCAATAAATCTTAAATAGTATATATTTTTAAAAGTAAAAATATTATTATAAATTAATCAGTTCGTTATTTTATCATTATTGATTTGTTAGAAGCTTGTAAATTAAGACAATTGATTATAATCTTTGAAATTAAAATCTTTAAACTGACTTTCTTTATTATTTGGATAAACTTTTCTTTGAAAGAATATTTGTTGGTTTACCAAATATTAACAAACATTTTTGAACTTTAATTTTCGCTTCATTATTTTGAAAAGTAATTGCTTAATTTAATTCTTTCTTTGATTGATTTTGGGTTTTGAGACATATTAATGTTAATGAGGAGATAGAACCAAAAACTTATTATCTAAGAAGGATAATTAATTAATTTCCATCTTCTCAAATTTAAGTATTTAAGCAATTGGGATTCAAAATTGCTCTCGAATTATAAAATCAGACTAATTATTATACATAGTATTGAAATCATAAATATTAGATATCAAAATGAATAATACCTGGGACATTTTGGAAATTAAGCCTAATTTATTTGCTTATTTAAATAAAATACTGCAAATATCTACATATTGTTCTTATGCTCTGACATATATGCGTTATTATCTAAAATAACCTTGAAATCGAAATACATTCCTACAAGTTTTAGGTTGAAGTGGCACTCTATAATCTTTTATGATTTCTTATTAATTATGAGAAAAAGTAATTACCTTATCAATTTATATTTAAGAAAAGTTTGTAATCTTCTTTTTTAATAAAATTATAATGGCACCTTTGATATCATTTTTGAAAATTATATTTCTGAAGTCAATAATATATGAAAATTGNTAATTAAATAAATTAGAATAATAATGATGAATAGGATTTATGTTATTATTTTCTTACTTTTATTTTTTTTGACCTTCCAATATTGAGAAGACTAGTAAATGTAAATTATAAAATAGTACTATAAGTGTGGATTGAAGTTGACTAACATAATTTTGAAAGGAGAAAATAATTAACTCAATCTCTCACCAGCATTCTAATTCTTGATTATAGATAGTCTTCTTCATTATTTACAAATAATTAAAAATAAATTTATTTTAAACTTCTTATCGTTCTGAAAGTAGCTTTGATTAGCCAATAAATCTTAAATAGTATATATTTTTAAAAGTAAAAATATTATTATAAATTAATCAGTTCGTTATTTTATCATTATTGATTTGTTAGAAGCTTGTAAATTAAGACAATTGATTATAATCTTTGAAATTAAAATCTTTAAACTGACTTTCTTTATTATTTGGATAAACTTTTCTTTGAAAGAATATTTGTTGGTTTACCAAATATTAACAAACATTTTTGAACTTTAATTTTCGCTTCATTATTTTGAAAAGTAATTGCTTAATTTAATTCTTTCTTTGATTGATTTTGGGTTTTGAGACATATTAATGTTAATGAGGAGATAGAACCAAAAACTTATTATCTAAGAAGGATAATTAATTAATTTCCATCTTCTCAAATTTAAGTATTTAAGCAATTGGGATTCAAAATTGCTCTCGAATTATAAAATCAGACTAATTATTATACATAGTATTGAAATCATAAATATTAGATATCAAAATGAATAATACCTGGGACATTTTGGAAATTAAGCCTAATTTATTTGCTTATTTAAATAAAATACTGCAAATATCTACATATTGTTCTTATGCTCTGACATATATGCGTTATTATCTAAAATAACCTTGAAATCGAAATACATTCCTACAAGTTTTAGGTTGAAGTGGCACTCTATAATCTTTTATGATTTCTTATTAATTATGAGAAAAAGTAATTACCTTATCAATTTATATTTAAGAAAAGTTTGTAATCTTCTTTTTTAATAAAATTATAATGGCACCTTTGATATCATTTTTGAAAATTATATTTCTGAAGTCAATAATATATGAAAATTGTTTAACAGATAACGTAGAGGATTGTATATATACTGATTTTACTGTTGTTGGATTAACAAACGGCACGTTAGATAGGTGTGGGTCAGATCCTCATAATTTATATATAGGCCCATATGGATATTAAAGTTAAGTAAGTAAAACTTTTACGAATGTTCCACCAAACAATTTAATTGAATGGTAGGTTGGAATATGGAAAATGGACTCTTGGGATATGGAAGGATTGGAGTTTTATGCAAATGATATATAATTAGAGAGCCTATACTTGAACTTACATGATGGCACTATGATATGTCGAAATGATATTTGGGAGGATCAATACACACCTGTAATCAGAAAGTTTAAAATATCAGGGACTGATCTAACTATCAAAATTAAAGATAATTTACAAACTCAAAATTGGGGTCCAGGGCTTGAAAATTTCTGGGATGGTATCAAATGGTTAATATTTAGAATCTTGGGGATTTAGGGATGTAATTTTGAGTCTTGCTGTACCTTGTGTTAGTTTTTACAGTGAATGTAATTACGCTGGAACATTATTTTAAATATGTAAAGGAGAATAATCCAAGATGCTTGACGATATCCCTTTTGAAATAAAATCGATATAAATGGGTCCTGGAATTATTGTTAAATTGAAAGGTCCAAATTATTTTGGAGGAGTTTTATAAGAAATTACTGCTTCAACTTCTTGCTTGGATGCCTTCTAAGTATTTTTCTATAATTTTATATTTTAGTTTCCTAATGTTATTCTAAAAGAATGATTTATATAAATTTAATGGATTTAAGATAAAATATATAAAAATAGAATGTTAGAAAATTCCTTATCTTAATTTACCTTTCTTCCCTATGAGGAGTCTCTTTTTTTTGATTGTAATTTTTTCATTATTAAAACTAATATTAATAAAATTGTAATTAAAATAGTATGATTTATCCTTTATTAAATTATTTGAGAGAAGGATGAAATTGCTATTTTTATTTTACTTTTGTAATAAATACTTATAATCATATAAGGTTATTGCTGATTATATTTGTAGATTGTAATGACAATTACATTTTTTCTTATCTTATAATACAGTCTAAATTTATTAAATCTCAAAAGAAATATCCAATCAATCAAATGAAATTATTATTCCTTCTTTCTTTTTATTTCTTTTATCAATCAGCAATTTGTAAAATTAAAAATTTTTATCCTTCATCTACAAAAATATCTTGGTAAAAAATGATTTTGTTATTTATTGCACATTCACTCAGTATTTCCTCATAAAATTATTATTAAAATGATTTATTTTTAAGTTAGTATTAAACCATCAGAAAAATATTGCATTAATTAGATCAAATGGTTTCTTGAGTCTTTTAAATAAAATTATTTACAGATAAAAATTGTTTAATAGAATTAGAAATGACAATTCAAATTACTGCTCGTAATCTATTGAATTACAAAAGTTTTTAAGGAATGGAATTTTCTATTTTAAGAAAAGTCTTTCAAATATTCAACTATGATATTTGTACTTTCTTCCTAGTTAATAGTACTCTATGGTTAATTAAAAATGGATATTATTGATTAATTCTTAAGTGATCAATAATATATCACTCAATTAAATAGATTTAATAAATAAATAAATTAATTAATTTTATCATTTTAATGCTGAGACGAGTAATACTTCTGCATCCCTAAATCTTTAGTTCATCGAAGAACAATTTAAAACAACAATTATTGCTTCTAGATTCTCATTTTTATAATATCCTGTAAAGCATGGTCCTGCATTAGGAGTCACTCCTGTCTTCACTCCCATCCAGCCAGACTTTTTAAGTAATTTATTTGTATTTTTCCATTTGTAAAAGGTTGACTTGCTCCCTTTATCCGTTAAGGCGTGAGTCTTAAATATTTTTGTTGTTATGATTTCTAGGAATACCTCCAATTAAATGCATTTTTCTATTAATTTACTAAATATGATTGAAATACTCATACCTTATATCATGAGGACAGGAGACATTCTTTTCATCATTCAAACCATGTACTGATGAGTAATTCGTGTTTTCCATTTTAATTGAATTTGCGTGCTTATTCATTTGATCGAGGAATGTATGTTTAAGCAATTTCTTGTTTCTTTCAATTTGTGGTTCTATATCGATAATGGCACCTTTCAAATACCTATTATATTAATAAATCTCTGTTTTCTGCAATATCATCAAATATGCTATAGTGAAACTCAAAACAAGTGCTGCATCATTTCCAGAAGGTAACATAAGAGCGAATAGCAATTGCTTAATTGTTAAAATGCCTCCTGCATTTAGAAAGGCACTAGTTCCATCAATGCATTCAGCATGGCCTGGGATTTTAATTTTGATTTATTCAGGCTCAATATTGCATTCTTTTAAATATGTTAAGGTGGTATAACAGGTCATTATTTTTGTAATACTGGCTACTTCCCCTTTTTAAAATTCTTGCCAGCCAACTTATTTATTAAAAAATTTTTCATTCTTTTATTTCGTGAACATGACCCATCTTTTAGCGCTGACTTTATTTTTAATAGCAGGAATTGCTTAATGAACTGATAATGATACGGTAAGTTTGTTTGGAAAAATCTTTTAGGTCATTAGACTTGTTGCAGTTTTGATTACTTTTTTGGGTTACCTCTATGCTAATTGAGATTCTACTAATATATCAGTATTAAGAATTACTAGATTAAGGTTCTTTTTATTAGCTTTAGGCGTAAACTCTCATTCTTTCTCTTATCAATTAAGCTGGCAGATTGGGCAAAGTAGGTTAAGGATTTATTGAAATTTATTGTTCTGAAAATTCCTCAGACTATATGGTTTGTCCATTGGCGTATTTGTTCTTCTTCTCTTCTTAAGCAATCATATGTAAAGCATCTAAGTAAGTGTCCACAAATACATACTCAGATTAGTTTTCATATCTTCTCTATATCCATAAATAAAACTAAATTATACATTAGCTTTTTTTATAGGATCATTGAGTATACACTATGCATCATGTACATAAAATTTTAAAACATGTGGAGATCTTTTCGGGGATGCTTTAATTTTTGCACTCTGCAATCCTCTAACCTTTAACTCTGGAAGCGGAGTATTAGGAACATCGCTAAGTTAGTTTGACCCACTTGTGTTTGCCATTTGAGAATGAACACTTTTTCGATGAAATTTCGATAAGGAAACAGAGAATGCATCTTTAGGGTTAGCATTCATATTACAATATTAAAATATTATATAATAAAAATAAAAAATTATTTTAAGAGAAAGATTTTTCAAGTTATGAAATGATATTAATGGTTCTACATTCTAAATGCATAATTTGTCATTTAAAAGTTCTATCATTAAAGAATTTAATACCAAGAAATTATTATTATTACTTTTGTCTAAAAGTGACTTGTATGGTGTTATAAATTATCGATATTTAATGCAATTACAATAATTAGCTTTTATTCAATTGTAATAATCATTCAAATTATCTTTTGATGCAGTAATATAATACTATAAAATATATTTATTAATTCAAATAACAAAAATAATGCGCTCTGATATAGAATAAACTTAAAATAGTTGCTAAGTTTGTAAGAAATAGGATGTAGAATTATCAAGATGCTCTTCATGCAAATAAATTTATTATTGCTCAATAGAGTGTCAAAAAAAAGATTGGAAAGAACACAAATTTATTTGTTCTGAAATACAATTGAAATAACAGAGAGAAAAATAGAGAGCAGAAAGAAAATAATAGGGAAAGAAAGCAATAGAAGATTTCGCAGATTTCGAAGTTTTGGGTCATGGAAATTTTTCAGATATCTATAAAGTTCGAGAAATTGAAACCAATTAAATCTATGCATTAAAATAGATAAATAAGCGAAAGTTAACCTAAGTTAACAAGGAAAAAGATGTTTATATGGAAAAACATTGTTTAGGCAAGCTTACAGAAAATCCCTATTGTATCAGGTTATATTCAACATTTCAGGATGATGAAAATCTCTATATGCTTATGCAGTACGTTGATGGTGGAGAGTTATGGTAACAAATTCACAATTTTGGAGCCAGAGCATTTCCGCTTTGTCTATACTATATTAGTGAAATAATTAAAGGTAATTGTTAATTTGATAAAAGCAATAAATTCTATCCATAGTCTTGGGATTGTTCACAGAGACATAAAGAGCGAAAACATACTATTAACATAAGATAAAAAAATAAAGTTTATTGATTTTGGAACTGCAAGGGACATGAATGATCCAACTATTGAAGGAAGTGGAAATGGTAGAAAAGGTAAGAAATTTGAATTAATTATAAAGGAAAGTAGGCTTTTAAACATTTTGTGGGAACTCCTTAGTTTATGGCACCTGAATGCATAAGAAATAAAGATTCAAATGAAAAGTCTGATATTTATTCATTAGGTGTTTTATTTTATCATATTGTTTTTGGTAAGTATCCCTTTGATGGGAAAAGTGATTATTTGGTGTTTTAATAAGCATTAGAAACGGAACTTCAGTTTCCAGACGGATGGATAGACAACGAATAATTTAGAAGTCTTATTCGAAAGATGTTGTAAAAGGATTCTTAGGATAGACCAACTCTGGCTGAAATTATGTAGGATTAGTTGTGGGGTGAGAATTTCGATTGGAATGCAGAGTAAGGTACAGTTATGATCTCTAGTTAGACTATTAGACAATTTTCAATGGGTTGAAGGAAATTGATAAGTTTACTTTTGATTTGGCTTTGGAGTTGAACAATGCTGAGAAATTGGAGGAGAAGATTTGTGTCAAGTATGAGATTAATAAGGTTTTGGGGAAGTACGAGAAGCTGATAAAGGATGAAGATTACTAGAAAAGATTCAATTACATGAAATAGATTGTGGAGTAGAATTTGTAAGATAGAAAGGATGAAGATGAGGAGCCTCAATAATTTAGATGATAACATGAAATACAATTTACAAAAAGAGAATCACTATATTCTAAATTGTTTTCTTTGATTCGAAAGGTATTTGACTTTCAAATCAATTTATTACGCTTCTTATCTAATTTAGACATAGTTCCGAACAAGCTTTTCATTTTATAGATATAATTATTCCAACAATTGTAATTATTAGTCTGTGTTCCCTAATTGATAAAATTTGTGCCTCTAAACTCTGCTATTTTCGATGATTGAAAATAATGATTATCGAAGACTATTTAATTCTTGATTTTCGCTTCTCTGATAGGTTTCGTTATTTTGAGCCTTAAACTTAGAATATCTGTTTTGATGTTGTTCAAGGTTAGAATGAAGTTTGTCAACTATTTCGACCTTAATTTAATTTTAAGGGAGATTAGTATGCAATTTGATTTGTTTTGGCAAGTTCTCTTCTTCTTCAAATTATGTTGAGACAATTAATGAATTTTTGGAAACCATATTGGAGATTGATCGAGTTCGCTTATACTCAATTTACAATTACTTTTGAAGTTAACTTGGTTTACGGTTCCAATTTATTTTAACTTAAAGAACTTTTACGTCTGTTTTCTGTATTGAATCTGTGATGTTTTTATTTTACGCTATTATTCGATAACTTTTTGATTAACTCTGTTGTTTATTAATTTAGTGATGCCACATTTTTGGGGGAGTTTTTTTGATTTCTGGCACTAGGAGACCTTGATTGTTTAATTGAAGGTAATTTGAGGTGTTTGTAAATTTGAGGAGATATCAAATGATTTGATTGCAACGGAGAAATATTTGTTCGAGTATTTCTGACTTCAACTGAACGATCTATCGATATTCGAATTCTGTTATTGTTTGAATCTTATCTCCTTTGCATTAAATATTTATTAATAAAATATATACATTTTCCGTCAATCACTGACCAGTGATACCTGGTGATCTCTATAAACAATATTTAGAGTCATTTGAGATTGAATGAATTAAACATATTATTTTAATAAAATGAGTCACTCTCTTAAAGAAGCTAATTACAGTGTTAATTAAGTTGAATGTGAAATCCTATAAGAATATTTAGGATAGCCCAAGGCTTAGTCATTAATGTATCATTTCCTTATCAATCTTCTTCTAGATAGTAATTTGCCAAGACTTCTGAATTTAACATATTGGTCACGCCTTCAGGATTAGTGGTATAATGTTGTGGGAACACAAATATCATCAAGAAATTTGGTACTCTTCAAATGTCTAAGGGTACACATCTTTGGGAAATTATAGCAATATATGATTGTAGTTAGATGCAAGTAATCATTGATAATCATTCAAGATTGGAGTGAGCACTGTTAGTAAGCCAGGACAGGAGAAAGTTTATGTTTAGTCGTTCACAGCAAGCACAATAAGAACGATCACAGTTATTCTAAACATTGAATTGGGAGAAGTTAATTTTTATTTGAATGGAAATCATAATTAAAAAAAAACACTGCCTGTTGAAAAGAATGCCACCTATGTTCCCCTAGTATAATTTGCACCACACGGTAAAGTTGCAGCTCTGAACCCTTTTGCTTAGCATCCAAATCTTAATTATCCAAGAATTAAATGTTTGCCACTTAATTTATTTACCAAAACAAATGAGTTTAAGATGCCAAATTAGGTTTTTACAGGCAATCTCTCTAATATCGAATTAAAAAAGTTCAAACCCGACTAAATGATCAAGATTTCAAACAACTTTATCTACTTTCACAATAACAAAATGAAATTGCTGAGACCCAAATTAGGATAATCAAATATTCATTAAACATAATTGATTAACTTATTTAACAACAAACCCGAGACTCCACAATCTTTGATTTCTATTAGATTAATGAAATAGCACTACGAATTAATTTCAACAGCATTCACCTGGAAGAAATCATTAACCAATGGATTTACAAACCAAAATATGATAGAATAGTTCCATTACTATTGGTCATAAGCAAAACAATTTGAATCGCAAGTGCTGATTTAAATACCATACATTTTGATGAAATAAATAGTTCTATCTCAATTGGAGGAATACGAATCAGACTTTGGACTAATTCTAAAGTAGGATGAATAGGTGGAGAGCTGCAAAGTTCTAAAGATTGTTCGAGTATTATTAGAAATAGATGAATAATTATATGCCATGACATTAAACAATTAGGAATTTGAAAAGTTCAATTCTACTACATCATTTAATTTGGTGCCAAGGATATTCTCCTAATTTCATAGATTGCACACTTTCCTGGATTCCAATAATTATCCCTATGATATCATATCACTAACAGAACTAGGTTTAATGAAGCTCCCTGGTTTCTCAAATCTATTTAGACACTTTACCAACTACAGACATCAAATTGAACCAATAACCTATTAGAATGATCTATCTAGTATTTTGCCAGCTGAAAAAATCTACAATTACATTGACATTCCATTAGCTTTGACAATCAATAACATTCCATTTGTAGATTTGGAGGCCAATCTGCAATTGGTAAAGTCAGTCAACGATTCAATTTATTTCTCACTTATTAATGAAGAAGGAAAAATACAAGTATGGAATGGAGAATTAAGTTTACACAGATGCTTGCAATTTAATCTCAGATCATTTGAAGAGAAAGTAGAAGATTAGAATTCATTGGCTCCATTGTTTGCTGAACCTTAATCAGAGAATAATCCTTCATCAAATATTGAAAATCAAGATAGTCAAAGTGAGGAAGCTCAAGAAGCTGTTGTTCCAAATGAAGACTTATTAGAATAACTCTACAATATGGGTTTTTCAATAGAGGCTTCAAAGCAAGCATTAATAGAAACCAAAAACAAGATCGAGGAGGCCATTGAAAAAGTATTCACAATTGAGGAACAAAAAGCTAAAGAGAAATAATAATCACAATAATAAGAAGTTAAATTACCAAAATTAAAACCTTATTGGACTTGCAAGGAATGCACACTACTTAATTCAAATGAAAACCTCAAATGCTAAGCATGTGATGCCTAACCTCCCTAAGATGCCTTTGAAAAGGAAACTGCAATTGTTATCTAAGAGCAGCAATCAGAATAGCAATTAGAAATTACAGAGGAAAAGATTTAAAAGATACAAGAGGATAATAATGAAAAACTTCGAAATATTTTCAAAACTTCGAAATTGTCAAATCTTATTTAAATCAGTCTATAAAAACCATATAGACATCTACTATTTGCCCATGTGTTTACCACAGAATAATAATCGTATTTAGTTCTTAACAGATTCTTCCAGAGCAACAAATACTTAGGCTAATTTTTTAGAACAAATAATGAGGCAAGCTATTCTATACTAACGAATAAGTCATATTCATAATTAGGCAATTACTAAAACTTGTTAAAATTACTGAACGAAGGGGAGAATAGTAGATTCATATATGAAACCTTATATCCAGTTTTAACAGTAATTATGATGTTATATATTTTTAGCAATCGCAAGAAGAGTTTGAATTTAAAGATCAAATTATTTTAGCA
The DNA here is from genome assembly GCA_905182995.1 of Paramecium octaurelia. Lineage (NCBI taxonomy): Eukaryota > Ciliophora > Oligohymenophorea > Peniculida > Parameciidae > Paramecium > Paramecium octaurelia. The sequence continues at coordinate 242,541 of CAJJDP010000142.1, read as the reverse complement.
ATCGATGAAATTATAACTAACCTATTTTTCCAAGATGACATGATTGTTATTTAAGGTGCCACAAAGATTTGGGAATGTTCCTTATTCGAAGGTAAATTATAATAATTATCATATCAGGTGAAGACTATCAACCAAAATTGGCAGTAGCCTAAAAGTAAGAAAAGGCAGTTATTACAAATCAATTGGAAGAGGCTATATAGAAGGAATAGGCTGTTATTTAATAAAATGAAATAGTTGAATCTTTTGATGATTTGACAAAATTAACACCAGAGGAGATCTCTGATTTGGCTAAATTGAATGAACATCAAGATGTCTACTTCCAACCTAGTAGCAATAATCCCATGCTCTTATCATAATAGAAGGGGGATTCTTGGGCCAATATTATTGTGGATGTTGATCAATCCAGTTAGAATTAGATTGAGTTAAATTTGGTCAATCAATAACAAATGATGAAGCTCTTTGTGACAGGATTCAGTGATAAAAAGTCTGAATTTAAATCTGAAGGATGGGTGTCTATTGATGGATTGAAACCTGAGAAAGATGATCAATTGCCCCTTACAATTTTTACCCACAAAGGATCTCAATTTAATGTTCAATAGTGCATATCCAAAATATGCTTTGTTTAATAAGAAATATTTTCTACTGTTTATTCCAAGCCAGAATTTATCTTCAAGCATTTACATGGAAAATTGATGAGCTTTTCTAAGTTCTAAGTTGCAAGTCCAAATAAATTTTAAAATACAGGAGTGCCTCTAGGATCTGGTTTGATATTCATTGGAAATAACGCCAATGACTTTTTGTATTGTTAGAAGTTTTCGAATTTCAACAAGGAAAAATATCAAGAGTGGTTAAAGGAAAGGCAAAAGGATATTAGACCATTGAAGCCTTGGGAACCAGTGGCCTTTTTTGAATTGGGGGCAAATGAAGAATAATTGACATTTTCCTTAGAGAATCCAAAGATTGGAAAATATGTGTTATTAATGACATTATCAGCAAAATAGACAGATCAAGTTAAATTTGAGTAAAATCCTTTGACTTTGAATTATTTCGTTGCTTATGGTACTGTGGTGAAGGAAAATATGGGAGATTAATTAGTGTAAAGTCAACAATCCCTTGAGTTATTTAGGGATATTACATTAAGAGTAAATGGCACTGTTTTGGACAAGGATTAATGTTAGTTCAGAGAGGATACCTATGGTAATTACAATAAATACATCTGTGAAATACCTGCATCTCTATTAGCAAATGTTCAAAACATCAAAATTGAATTCCAAAAGTCAGATATTAGTTTTCTCCAAATCAGTGGGCTCAAACAAAAAGATATCAATTAAAAACTTTTACAAAAACTTCCTTAAGCTCATCTGATTACCACACTTATGCACGATGTAACTAAGTATGAAGAATTCAATTAAAAGTTAATGCAACTAATACACAACAATAAAGCATCTCAATAATAGAGATTTAGTGCAATAAAGGTGTTGTGCAAGTTGTTCTAAAGTATTCCTTAGTTTGTAACCATTTGCTATAAGGATTTGGATATTTTAGAATTCATCAAGTTAAACTTACTTGCATAGTAATAGGAGGAGGAATCTAGTGTTTAAACATTCTTTTAATTATTCTTATCCATCCCTGAGTTCAATGGTCAATTGGTCAAAGCAGTGAAAGACATCATAAACAATATCTTTACATTGTCTGATATTATAAAGCCAGCAGGATTCATCTAGTTACTTCAGATGTTGAAGAAGTATGCTTCTTAGGACTCGAAAGAGTATTATCCCTACATTTTAAGTCATTTGAAGCAAATTGCAAAGTTCATTCACAAAGTTGATTCATCATATTTCAATAAGTTGAATCAATTTTAAATTTTCTTAATGTTGACTGAAGAATAATTGTTTTCTGATAGATATTGTAAATTAACTTAATTTGCAGAGGACACTCCATTGATTTCTCAAGTGTTAGGAGAAGTATAAAAACAGATTGAAATCAGTAACAAAGAAAAGGTAGACTCTGACAAACCTAACAACATGATCAATATCGACATTAATATCAAGAAACCTCTCTATTCAATCATAGTGTTCTCAAGGTAGGCTCATTATGACGAATATGTAATTGACCTCCTATCCTAATTCGATGTCCATCAATTCTAATTAGTGTTTAATACGCCTTAGATAAGTTGTAGGGTGGTTAGGGTTACGTTATTTAATGGTTAGACTAATCAGCCCATTTTGGATGTCACTCTACCAGATTGGCTCCTTGTTTAATTAACAAAATACGCTGATTAGCATTCTGCAAATATGCCTAAGAGCAAACTCAACATTATGTAATGGAATATCAAGGCCTAACAAGTGAGAACATTGAAATTATAAATAACATATTCATTAACAGCAGCTACTCGAACAAAGGAAGAGAGTAACATAGCTCCAAAGGAATTATGCATCATTCCTTAATTCAAAGGATAATTGAGCTAAAATTTAGAGAAGGTTGGTTAGGACAAGGATCAGATTTAGAGCCAAGTGTTGTTTACAGATGGGGATTTTGTATTTGAGAAGGAGTTCAGTTTTCCAAATTCTTTGAAATACTAGAAATACAATAACAAAGGGTCTATTTATTTGGATTCAGCACAAGTCTTGGGACTGAAGCAAAAATATGTGATATTAAAAATAAAGGAATCTAATAATTCAAATGGCCCTCATACATAGATACAGTCGTAATATTATAGAGCCCTACTTGTTTAAAAGCAGAAGGAATTAAAGTAGAAGTTGCAGCAAAACTAAGGCAAAGAAAAGATTCAAGACACCATTCAAATCATAAGGAAATTGTAACTTGAATTGATCCAAGATCCAAATTCGAATATCAATCTTAGTAAATCCCTAGATTTCTTGTATACATATGCATACGAACTAATTAAGATATTAATTCACGCAGATTCTACATGTCAATAATGGAGATCAGACGTGGCTTTGAGAGAACAGGAAGGATTGAAGATGGCCTAATTAATTTACAAGACCTTCGTATAGATGAATCAAGGACCAATCACAGATCTTAGCTTTCAATTGCTGAATATAATCCTAAGCAATTTGAATCTAAAGTATTGGATTCTATTTACATTTGCTCAATATCAGAAAATTGACTAAGATGCCAACATTCTAAATACCTTGAAAATACTTCACATCCCAATATGTTAAACTATCATGTACATTTCAATAATTCTGAGCGAAAAGCAATAGATAAAACAAGCCCAATAATTAATAGGGTTGGTGTTAACTAAGTTGGTAGACAAGCAATTCAACAACAAGGAGTTAGTGGATCCTCAGATGCAAATTAAACCATTGGGAACTCTGAGATCAACAAGTAGTTAAGATTTAGAGATAGGATAAGTGGAGAAATTAACTGACGAATGTTTCGAATTAACAAAGCCAAAAGTATTCTCAACTCTATTTTGCATTATGAAATGGACATTGCAAAATTAATAGCAATATCAAATCTAAGATGTACAAAACCTATTTCTTAAGACTTGCAATGTGTTGATGAAATTAAACAATGATGAACTAATTCAATTTGTGACTGAGATCACTAATCCCACAGATCCAACACAATCGGGATTGTTCTAACTATTAGCGAATGCATTACAATCGAGTGATTCCAACACAATACTGAATTAAATCAAGCAAGTTATCGAAAAGTTATGCACTCAGCAAACATACAAATTAATATTTTATTTCTTCTAAATTGTATTGAATGCCATCGTTAAGCATGCTAATGAGAATCTCTCAATATTCCCACAGCCATTAGATAGTTCAGCTTGGTTCTAGTTTTTGTCGTTTGTTGTGGGACAATTGTTGTTGCTTTCGAACATGAATCTTACTCAAGGAGAGCAGAGGTAAAATCAAAGGAAGAGATCAATTAAATATTAGGCAGCTCAAACCTTTTAGGAATTCTCAGAGAAATTGGATGAAGGGGGATTTATTCAAATATGCAACATTGAGACGCTGTCACAGATGATAAGATTCTTGGTCGAACCAAGAAAGAATTTGATAAACAATGAGACTTTGGAGAATTCATTAACTTATTGGGGTTTGTTGTTAAATTTGATGAGCAAAATTCCAACTTAATTGATTATGGAACACAAGATATATGATTAATTATTGTCGATTTATTTGAGATTAGATGCCAACAAATAGGCAGTGATACAATTTAGATTTATTGAAATGACCAAGTCAATTTTAGAGCATACTTAAAGTACAGAATTCAATAGCAATTTGATTAAACAAATCTTCTAATATTAGGGCACCACTCTCATTGATGGATTACTCAACATTGTAGCATCTTAGGAAAGAAAAATTAATGCATCCATATTTAAATTGATATTCTCAGAGACTGCTCAGTACTTATACAAATATTGCAATGTTGGCAGACATGATGGAGTTTATAGTTGTGAACTGTCCTTGCTTAAAAAATTATAATTTGGAAACAAATTGCTGTAATTAATGAAAAAGGCAGAGTGTCCCATTAAGGTTTAGATGCTCATATAGGAAATCCCTCAATACGGGGAAATCATCAACAAGTATATTCACTGGTACATGCTCAACAAGTCAAATGTGCCCAATGTTACTCCTGCCACTGAGATCTTGGGAAGCATTAGCAAACAAGTGCGATAAATCTTTGATTGGTTATAGGCAGATTAACAATTGTCGACTGAATCCCTGATCCAATTGTTTAAATTTTAGAAAGAGTTTGACGTAGTTGTTTAGGAATAGATGAATCAAATGACGAATATTCTGAGCTATTCCTTAATAAAGCACACCTAGGAGATCTTTGAGGAGTTGAATGAACTGTGGATGACCACTGATCAGGTGGTTAGAGAAATAGCCATAAATGGAAATGGCTTTGAATATTTGCTTGAAAAAACCCATTTGACTTCTTCGACCTTTGAGGAGAAGACTGAAGCAAGTGAGTAGCAACCACAAGAGGAGGAATTCGCAAATAAATTGGCTATGATTGATCCTCAGAAATCCCAAGGACAATCTTAACCATAGGTGAAGGACTGGCAAGTAAACAAAAAGGGAGTCAAGGCCAAAGTTCACGTTTTAACTCTCAAAGACGAATTGTCTGAAGATTACATACTTGAATTCTAATTGGAAAAGCCGATTGAATTAAAATAGATCAAGATTGGGTTTTAAGCATACACTCCAGAATATAATGATAGGATTCTGGGTGTTCCAGACATAGTGGTTGTCGAAGTAAAGAATAAGACTTCAGACAATCTGTGGTATCCAATTGGCATAATGACTTTAATTGAAGACGAAGCATACACGTATTATAGTGTGAAGGTGATGGCCTTGAATGTTTGGAGATTGACTGCTTAGGGTAATTTAAATCAGCAAATCAAGTCATTGAGTCAATAGCCGATTTCTTACATAAGATTCATTATGAAAAAGCCTTAGATCACATTTTTGGAGTAGATTTCACAATTGTCTTTCAAATAATACAATAACATCCAAATTGGAGTGAGTTTCATTTCCATCACAGGATTTGATTCCACAATAAATAGAAACAAGTAGATTTAGACAATTTAGGAGAAAACTGCAAGTAGATTGTTGGGCAAGATGTGTTCCTAAAAATTCCGAAATACTTTGTTTGATATCAGCAATAATCAGAATATCGTGCAATAAATAAAGAAGAGCTTTAAGAATATCAGTTAGGCATTGCATTCAAATGAATCTACATTGTCCCCACTCTTTATTGGATTGACAAAGTACAATCCAGAGTTTGGAGATTGGGTATTGGAATAGATAATGGATATCACATTGGAATGGGCACATGCTAAATTGACAGCTGAAATAGTGTTGCAAGACAAAGATAAACAATTGGATAGATTAAAGAAATTCTTGAATTACATTTTAAATCAAATCAAATAAATTGCTTAGATTGCCAAATCGTAAGATTAATTCACTCAACTCACCCTTTTGATTGAAGCCTTGACTTATGCAATACTCATCTCAAGCAAGTAAAAGAACAAGGATCCAATATTGTTGGAAGTGGAAGAGGAGGACTTCTTGAATATTCTGTAGGCTGTGGAAGTCACCAGTCAATCCTATGAGCATTGCAACATGATAATCAGGTTGTTCATCACCCTTATTAAATTGCCTCAGCCATATGTTTTGAATATGCAATTGTAATAGACCGGCATCATTGACATGACGTAGTAGTTATTGCAAAAACAGTCATTATACAAACTCAAATTGTTGTCCATCTTAGTACAAGTTAGCAATGATGTCGTGAGTCTCATTAAGCCTTACTTACCCAAGATCTTTGAGCAAACAATTGAATCATTGAAAAAGACAGACAACACAACATTGTCTGATTACTTTTTCTTCTTTGACTCCTCAGCCAATGTTCTTGAACTCAAAAACTTCTATTGTGAGAATGATTATCATCTACAAGTTTATGAGAATTTGAAAGTGTCCAATCCATCCAAGACCTTATTAAAATAAATTGATTAATTGACATTGGGTCATATTGTGAACTTTATTGGTAAAATAACGTTGTCAAACCAATAGGCTATTGGGTAATTGGCCTAAAAGTTGATTCAGGATATCAATCTATTGTCACAAATCGTAGATATCAATTACGTTGAAAATGTGCTAATACCTTTATTGAATTTCGAGGAGAAGATCGATTTCACAATTGACATTTGGGACAAGGAGAGTCAAATATTTGTTGGAGACATAAGAAAACTGAGTTCTCTTCATGTTCAAGAGGATGAAACTAATGAAACCAGTGGATCTCACGAGTTGAATGGATTCTAGGCCAAAGAATTCACTCCCCAATATTACGATGCCTTGTAATCAGCCATTTAGAAGGTTATCAAGACTAATTCACTCAAGAAAGGAGGAAGATGGGTTAAAGAGATGGAGTTATCACAGGGAGGTTCATATTTCCATAAGACATTGTCTACTTTGCAGAAGGGACCCTTTTTGATTTTGCTATTCGGAAAGAACAACAACCAAAATGAAAATTGTATTATTGGATTGTTCAGTACTTAGAAATGTGGAAATTTGGTTAGCGAATTTCAACATGACTATTATCCAGGAGAGGTGTATCCAATTCCAGAAAATGGAGAGCAATTCGGATTCACATATGAAAAGGATAAGATCTATCACTTGTTGAATAATGATCGCAAGACATTTGGAGTTGGCATGGATCATGTTAATGGTGGGTCCTTCTCATTTTTATTAGAAAGAATCAATCTGACATTCTCAGATGATCAGGAAGTTTCAAGCATTTCAATTGGAATTCACGATTTTGAATTATTGGAATAAAAGCCAGAGGAGGATTACTATTTTGATGATTTCTGGATGTAAAGAATGGAAATTTGGATTTATCAACAACCACAGTAGGTATCCAAAAGCACTTAGAAACCCTTGTTCAGTGGTCAACAAGGCAATTAGTTGATTGAAACCAATGACACTTCTACTTTTGGCTATGGAATCCTAAGCAATCCAATTCTATAGGATAAATACTTTGCCAAACAATCTGTCTTTAACTATTTGAGTGCCACACCAGTGTACTCCATACCAGGTAATTGCAACAACACAAACATTCTGCAATGCATCTACGTTTCCAACATGTTCTTGAATGAATAGGCAATTAAGAACTCTTCCATCATATAACTGAATGGCACTTTGATCCAATAACAAACCAAACCGTTCCCAACATTTACAGTGGATGGACTAGAATTGTTAGGACAATTGACTTCCCTTACTGAAACTCCGTTGTAGTATTCCTCATCATTGAAAATCTTTGAAGCCTTCTAGAATCAGGATGGAGTCAAATAAATTATCTTGGCAGTTTAGGATGCTACTAAGAAGTGGTAGAATCAAGAATTGACTTAAATTTGGAATTCTTACGTGTCTGAATTGAGTGCCTTTTGTTCAGTGCCACAATTTTTCAGTTACTTTTTGAAGAATAAGAAATCTATGGAGTTACTATTTTAATTACTGGCAGGAACTCCGGATTAACCTAATAGCGATTAAAAGGCTTGGAAAGAAAAGGAGATTGATGCAGTGAAGTTCATCTATGACACCTTATCTGATGTTTTCAAGACACATAACAATCAAGAAATTCGAATTATTGCCATCAAGGATAATTTAATATAGAAGATATTGGATAAGATTGCTATTGTCAGTAAGGAAAAGAAAAGAGTGTACTAGGCTGTTATTGCAGAAGAACCATAACAACAACAATAATAGCAATAGCCTTAAGCACAGGGGGATAAATCAGTTGATAGAAAACCAAAAAAGAAGCAAGGAGTTGGTTACGGAAGTGATCAGACTGGACAGAACTAAAAGTGGAATACTCAGGAATATTTAGATAAAAAGAAGGTTCGATCAGAGTAATTGAAGTCTCTTTTGGAGATTATTAGAAACTTTTTCAATTATGATAATTGGCATTTAAATTAAGAATTATCACAGATAATAAATGAAATGATATTTGAAAGTGCATTGTTATCCTTATTAGAAGCTGCTTTTAGATCAGGTTCATTGTTAGAAATGTCAAAAGACTTCGATCTCAATCTATGTTATCTCCAATTAACAAAAACATTAGCCAAACATAAGAACCTCACTCCATTATTATTAAAAATACCTCCCAATTACATACCAAAACAAATCGAATCTATAGCATAATTGTTAAGCAATCTTAAGAACATCGCCCACATCTTCTTATCATGTCTGCAAACCAACGAGTTATCCGAGAAGGATTAGATCTCAAAGCAGATTGCTACCATTATTCTTGAGACAGATACAAGTGTTCAAGAGGCAATAGAGAGATTTTAATGTGATGAGTCAGACAATGAATAGGAAGAGGCAAAAGAACACGAGTTGCAGGAGATACTCAAATTGCCATTGAATGAAGCCTACAGATTGTTGTTGAAGGACTTGAGATTTGACTATGTTTCATTCAAAGGATAAAACCAGCAATATCTACACTATTATGACAAACAAATTACTTAGGCTCCTACTCCAACACCAGCCAAACTGATTCGTTTAGCCCAGGAATTCGCTGATATGTCCAATTCTCTACCAGTTGAACATACCAATTCCATATTTGTTAGAGCTGATAAGGATAGAGTGGATGTAATAAAGGCACTGATTATGGGAGCATCCGGAACCCCTTATGCTCACGGAGCCTATTTGTTTGATATCTACTTTGAAGACTAATACCCTAATACTCCTCCTAAGATGAATTTATCTACGACTGGAAGTGGAAAGATCAGATTCAATCCAAATTTGTATGCCTGTGGTAAGGTGTGTCTATCACTATTGGGAACTTGGAGAGGGCATGCATCTGAGAATTGGGATCCCAAATTGTCCACCATCTTGCAAGTGTTGGTGTCAACCTAAGCAATTATCATGTCGGAAGATGTGTACTTCAATGAACCAGGGTTCGAAGGCGAAGCAGGCTAATAGGATGGCGAAATGAAGAATGAGGCCTATTCCAATATTGTTAGATACGGAAATATCCAATATGCTATGATTGAGAATATCAAGAATCCTCCTGCAGGATTTGAGACCATTATAAGAAGACACTTCTATTTGAAGAAAGGAGAAATAATGGAGGAAGTCAGGAAATGGGTTCAATATGCTGAGCAAAGACAAGCCTTGTATATGGGATTGGTGAGCGATCACAATAGTCAATGGTGTTCAGTATTCAAGAAATCCAAGACTTAGTATTTGGAAATGCTCAAGGATGCAACTGCTGAACTTGAAAAAGCTCTCAACAGTTTGTAACAGCCGAGCATCAAGGAAATCAGTCCAAAGTTGAATCAAAGAAGAAAGAAGAAGCAATAGGACAATTAAGCAAATGTTCAAAAGGCCACTGATGGCATACTGAATTTAGAAGGAGTCGACGTGACATATGATAATACCATTTAAGAGTAGGTGATTGATGTGAGTAATGAATAAGTGAGAGATAGATGGAGCAGATACATTGGAGCAATGGGAATTGATGCTGTTAAGAAGTAAGCAAATGCAAAAGTATTACTCTCTGGAGTGGGATCCCTTGGTGTTGAGATTGCTAAAAACGTTGTGCTTTCTGGAGTTGGAGTCTTCGCTATCTATGATAACAAAGTGGTGAATCAGGACGACTTGGTAGGGTAGTTCTTCCTTTCTTAATCGGATATTGGCAAACCAAGAGCTGCGGCATGTGTCGATAAAATTCAGCAGTTAAATAATTATGTTAGGGTCAAGGTGATAGAGAAGGATGTGCAATAGTACATAACCACAGAGCAATTCGATATTGCAATATTGACAGATGTCTATGATTACAATGAACTAATTTGTTGGGATAATCTGTGCAGAGCCCATTAGATTAAGCTTATCATCGCCAATGCCAATTCTGTTTATGGAAGAATCATTAATGACTTTGGGGCTGAATTCAAAGTTATCGATAAGAACGGAGAGGACATTCCTGATGTATTGATTAAATCGATCTCAGCAGATGGAGTAGTTGAATTATTGGATGGTCAGAGATCTCAATTTGCAGATGGAGATTCCATTATATTCCTGGAAGTCCAAGGCATGAAGGCAGGGGAACAATCAATCAACAATCAGCTCCTCAAGATCCAAACTATTTCTATGAAGAAATTCAAGATTATGGATGACATCTCTCAATATTCTCCTTATCTTTCAAGTGGAATTGCTAGACATGTCAAACAAACTATTACATGTACTAATAAATCTTTGGATGTTGTAATCAATGGTGATGACTGCTTAGATGCCAATTTGAAGGAGAGTGACAGCATCAAGCTTGTAGAACAAAGTCTAATGCATTTGGCTTATAGAACACTATCATACACCAACGGAGATATTGCCAATCTACTTGATGCGGTTATTAAATTTGATAAGGGCAATTTCATCCAGTAGAATTCCAAACAAGCTAAGTATTTAGAATTCTATCTCAAAATGTTCCAAAAGACCTTTGCATTACCAGCATTCCCTCCATTAGCTGCCTATTTAGGAGGATTTGTGTCATAAGAAATAATCAAAGCCCTCACAAATAAGTTTACTCCCATCAATCAAGCCTATTATTTTGATTGCATCGAAGTGTTGCCATTTGAAATTTGGGATGAAAAAGGAGATTAATAGGCTTAGATCCAAGCAGTCGATCAATTTTAATTGACTGGAAAAGATGCTTTGACTCTACTATTGGGGGAAGATGTTTATCAGAGGGTTAAAAGTACCAATTTATTCATGGTCGGATGTGGTGCTATAGGGTGTGAATTGCTTAAGAATTTCGCCATGATCAATTTAAGTATCGAAGGCTAAATTACTATAACTGATCCTGATCACATTGAAACTTCCAATCTAAATAGGTAATTCCTATTTAGAGAGAAGCACATTCACAAACCGAAGTCTTAGACTGCAGCTGCAGCAGCAATTCAAATCAATCCATTACTGAAAGGCAAATTGATTGCAAGAATGGACAAGGTTCATGAACAAACTGAGAACATTTTCCATGATCAATTCTTTGAGCAATTATCGCTTGTTGCCAATGCTCTTGATAATGTCCAAGCAAGAAGATATGTCGATCGCAGATGTGTCAAGGCCAAGATTCCATTGTTGGAATCAGGTACTCTGGGTCCCAAAGGCCATGTGTAGTGTATCATCCCATTCCAAACAGAATCATACAACAGCATGTAGGATCCAGTGGAGGAGGGAGAAATTCCTTATTGCACTTTGAAGATGTTCCCTGAGGAAACATTCCATTGCATTGAGTTTGCCAGAGACAAGTTTAACAAGCTATTCTCCTTAAAACCAAAACTAGCATAGAACATAATAGAAAATCAATCATTCAATCCATAAAATCCAGAAGAGATCAAACAATTGAAATCCACTATCAAATTACTCTAATAGGCACCAACCAAATTGGAAGATTGTATTCAATGGGCCAAAAATAAGTTTTAAAAGTACTTCATCAACGACATTAAATAACTACTGTACACATATCCAGTTGATGCCAAAACCAAGGATGGACAGCCATTTTGGAAACTACCCAAGAGACCTCCAAAATGCTTGAATTACGATATTGAAAATCTCATCGTTGTCTAATTCATATCCACAATGGCTTTCCTTAGAGCCAAACAATACAATCTACCCACACCTGCTGACTGGAGACAAGAGAAGAACAGACGAGATGTGGCCACCTTGGGCGACAAGATGACAAGCAAGGAATGGATACCCAATGATTCTAAGAAGAAGGAGATCGAGGAGCAAGTGTTGAAGTTGGAGAACAAAGCCCAGAAACAACAAGAGGAGGAGTAGGAAAATGCTATCTTCGATGACCCCAACAAGTTATTGGCACAATTGTAGAGCTTGAGATAGGCAGGGTATTTGAATATATAATATTTGTAGAATTAAATTGTTCTCGTAGGAATTTGAGAAGGATTGCGATATGAATGGACACATCGACTTCATTCACTCTCTGGGAAACCTGAGAGCGTTGAATTACGGTCTCGATGAAATGGATTGGATCACAGTGAAATTGAAGGCTGGAAGAATAGTCCCAGCCTTGGCCACGACGACAGCTGTAGTGTCAGGACTGTAGACAATCGAATTAGTCAAAATCTTAAAGAGATGCAAACTTGAGAACATGAAAAATGGGTTCATCAATTTAGCTGTGCCCATGGTGCAATTGACTGAGCCCATGAAGGCAGAAACCATCAAACTGAACGAGGAAGTGAATGTCACTTTGTGGGATAGATGGGATGTCAAGTTGGGAAAAGAAATTACCTTGCAGATTTTGTTCTAGCACTTGAAACAAACATATCATTTGGAACCGACCAATGTTTTCAAGCAATCTTCAGTCGTCTACATGCATGACCTTCATAAGGGCTCAGCGATATTCACTCAGCCAATTGTTGAATTGCTGGATGTCAAGGTACACAATTAGTATTATGGTTAGCATGATTACGTGGATTTAGTAATTAATTTTGTTAAAGACGAGCAGATCCTTAAGAATGTCCCAGAGGTTAGAGTTTACTTTAACGAATGATATCTATTATATGTATAAATTATAAAAATAAATCTATATATTATCTAGCTTATATAATATGTTACAATCTTACGTTTATTAGCACAGAAATATATAATTAAAATTTAATGGGTAATTGCTGCGGCTAATCCTCAATCACGGAGTGTCACTAGCAATAAATTGTCACCAAAGATCTCTTAGATGAAGAGTATGCCAACAAGGCTGCATTAACGATTCAATGTAATTCGCCCTTTTTATCGCTCAAGCCTTTGTTCGAGGATATTTGATCAGGAAAAAGCACAGAAATCATAAGCATAATAGTGTGGCCATCACAGGGACCAATGAATACAGCTACTCAAACAAATAGAGCAGATAAGAAATTTAGTTGGTGGATTTAAAAGGGCTCAACTCTATCTCTAAAGAAACTAACATACCCTAAAATCTAAAAACAATCGAAAAGGTACCAGAAACGCTTGACGATTTAACAAAATCAGTACATTTATTCCTTAAATTTGATTCCCTTTTTTAGTTGAGACAAGGCCTACCCGAATTTATTTATGAGGAATCCCAATTAGAACCAGGCCTGATAACTAGGGGACCGGTGCAGGATGAACTTGATCATATTTATATAGGTTAATGGAAGGATAAGTATAACCCTTGGCTATTTTAGTGCAAAATGGGGTCGAGGAATCTAATATTGGTCGGATGGCTCCTATTATGAGGGATACTGGAGGGATAATAAATAGAATGGAAAGGGAAGACTCATTCATGTGGAAGGAGACGTTTACGAAGGGGATTGGTTAGATGACAAGGCCCACGGACAAGTAAATAAATTCCACAATCCATTATAGGGCAAATTGACCACTTCCAACGGAGGATATTATGTTGGTGGCTGGATTAACGACAAACAAAATGGTTAGGGCAAGGAACTATGGCCAGATGGAGCGAGTTTTGAAGGACATTATGTTGACGGCATGAAATTTGGTTAAGGGGTATACACTGTCGCCAATGGTTCTCAATATGTGGGAGAGTTTGCAGATAATTGCTTTTGTGGTTTTGGAACCTACAAATGTTCGGATGGAACTAAATACATAGGGTATTGGAAATAAAATAAAATGAATGGATAAGGAGTAAAATATTTAAAACTACTTTAAGGAGTTTCATTGGAATGACGGTTCAAAATATATTGGAGAATTCCTAAACGATTTAAGAGATGGATTTGGCACATTTTATTATGGCGATGGAAGAGTATATGTTGTTAAATAGCATTTTAGATTTATAAAGGGTAATGGAAAGCTGGAAAAAGACATGGTAATGGAACCTATATTGGGAGAAACAATGTGGAAAAATAAGGCAAATGGTAGAATGGAACCTTTGTGGTTTGGGAAAAATAATTTACAAACTCCTCTGTTGGTGACGATGCTCTATTTCATTGAATTAATTTTTATAAACTTTTTGTAATATTATAACCAAATTCTGGATTTAATTAATGTTTTTCTAAATTAAAATTTCTGATATTAACATTATTCACTTTACTGGATAATATTATAAATATATAGAAGAAAAGATCAATTAATTATTTAGCCTATAAATTTATCATAATTTCATCAAGCAAAGATTTTATAATTCCAAAAGGTATACGCTTCCAATAGTTCTAATGATTCTTTCATTTTTTTCTTTTAATTAAACTTATTATTTAAAGTTGCTAATCTAGCGATCTCATTTTCTATATTTAATGTTTCAGTTTGATTGAACTCAAATAAGTCTTCAAATATAATCATATTTTGTATAAACTTTGCTCCTTGGTTGACTGCTAATGTTTGAATTTCAGGACTTTTATCCACATTAACCTGCTGCCTTAAAATTATTGCTATATTTTAAAAGCATCTTAACATGTCTATATCATTTTTATTGGTATTTTCACATATGCTTAGCATTTTGCTGTTGAATAAACTAATGAGACTTTAGGAATGCTTGTAAGTTAAAACTGTTTCCCATTCCATTTTATTCAAAATAAATAAAATATCAGTATTGGTTTCAAACTTTAAATACTATTGAATGATCATAGAGATCTGATTTAAATATTGTTACCTCATAAATATCAAATACAACATTTTTATTAGCCTCTTTATAATATATAATCTGCATTACGAGGATTGTATTTTATTTACGATCATTAAGACATGCATTATGGTGTTTTAATATTGTGTGCATTGATCAAGATTGATTTCGCACATCATCTATAGAAATAATACTTATAAAACATAGAGTTCATTCTCCTTATCAACTAATTGCATTGCTATGTTGATCAAAGATAAAGCCTTTTGAAATTACTCCTTCTTTAAGCAATAACTCGAATAGCAATAATAAATTTCCCAGTCTTATAAGGGATTGTGTTATTAATCAAATTGGATGGCTGCTTCAAAATATTCCTCTACTTAAAACTAGCCTTGAAATATTGAAAAATGTCTAATATTTTGAATTATACCGAATAATATTTGTTTGATTCCAAATTTATCTGCTCCTCTTTACTCTAATTGTCTTATAATTTCTTTAGGATCAGCTGTGGTAATCCCGAAATATAATATTATTGATTCAAAACTGGAATCTGCATCCTAGGGTTTATAATAATCTAAATTAATATCATATTGGTGAATTATCCAAGTAAAATTATAAGCAATTCTTAGAATAAGGAAGCTAATTTAATATTGGCTTAATATTTTATAAAATTTTGAAATTTCAGCTGCTGATTCTAGCCAGCTCTTTTCTAAGAAGATTCTATAAAATTCTAATCTCACGTATGACATATCATCTAACAAATATTATTCATTAGCTACATCTTTCAAAATTTGAAGAGCCTCTTCGAATCGATTTAATTCAATTAAACACTCAATTTCAGATAATTTGTAATTTATATAAGTTTCTTAGGAGTGCTTTTGTATTTCTAAACAAGCATTAAGTAATTGTTGAACATTCCCCAACCGAACATAGTACATATATATCAAACTATATTACCATTGTTTCATGTTGGGCTTAATCTCAAGCAATGATTTATCTTCTACTATTTGAAATTAATCTTATAATAATAAATCATATTTTAATAACGTTCGATTAACTTCATCCGTTGCCTTTGAATTATAAACAAATGAAGATAACCTTTTCTATTACTGTGTTAGACTTATATGATAAGATGACCAAATTTGAGAGCCAGAAATCTTATATAGCTTTTTTTGTTTGATAATTAATTCAATAAGATAATCTGAATTACTAAGTGATTCTTCTAACCTATTATGGGATTGTTTGAATTATTACTATTCAAACTATTTTTACAATGGTATTTTATTCAATCCAATAAGAACATTCAATTTAATATAATTATAACTCTTGCCATGAATTTGAAATTCCAAAGGCAATTGTTTTAATTTGCTCTCATTATCCAACATCTATTATAACTGTAAAATTGATGATCCCTTTTTGTATNTTTTTATTAGCCTCTTTATAATATATAATCTGCATTACGAGGATTGTATTTTATTTACGATCATTAAGACATGCATTATGGTGTTTTAATATTGTGTGCATTGATCAAGATTGATTTCGCACATCATCTATAGAAATAATACTTATAAAACATAGAGTTCATTCTCCTTATCAACTAATTGCATTGCTATGTTGATCAAAGATAAAGCCTTTTGAAATTACTCCTTCTTTAAGCAATAACTCGAATAGCAATAATAAATTTCCCAGTCTTATAAGGGATTGTGTTATTAATCAAATTGGATGGCTGCTTCAAAATATTCCTCTACTTAAAACTAGCCTTGAAATATTGAAAAATGTCTAATATTTTGAATTATACCGAATAATATTTGTTTGATTCCAAATTTATCTGCTCCTCTTTACTCTAATTGTCTTATAATTTCTTTAGGATCAGCTGTGGTAATCCCGAAATATAATATTATTGATTCAAAACTGGAATCTGCATCCTAGGGTTTATAATAATCTAAATTAATATCATATTGGTGAATTATCCAAGTAAAATTATAAGCAATTCTTAGAATAAGGAAGCTAATTTAATATTGGCTTAATATTTTATAAAATTTTGAAATTTCAGCTGCTGATTCTAGCCAGCTCTTTTCTAAGAAGATTCTATAAAATTCTAATCTCACGTATGACATATCATCTAACAAATATTATTCATTAGCTACATCTTTCAAAATTTGAAGAGCCTCTTCGAATCGATTTAATTCAATTAAACACTCAATTTCAGATAATTTGTAATTTATATAAGTTTCTTAGGAGTGCTTTTGTATTTCTAAACAAGCATTAAGTAATTGTTGAACATTCCCCAACCGAACATAGTACATATATATCAAACTATATTACCATTGTTTCATGTTGGGCTTAATCTCAAGCAATGATTTATCTTCTACTATTTGAAATTAATCTTATAATAATAAATCATATTTTAATAACGTTCGATTAACTTCATCCGTTGCCTTTGAATTATAAACAAATGAAGATAACCTTTTCTATTACTGTGTTAGACTTATATGATAAGATGACCAAATTTGAGAGCCAGAAATCTTATATAGCTTTTTTTGTTTGATAATTAATTCAATAAGATAATCTGAATTACTAAGTGATTCTTCTAACCTATTATGGGATTGTTTGAATTATTACTATTCAAACTATTTTTACAATGGTATTTTATTCAATCCAATAAGAACATTCAATTTAATATAATTATAACTCTTGCCATGAATTTGAAATTCCAAAGGCAATTGTTTTAATTTGCTCTCATTATCCAACATCTATTATAACTGTAAAATTGATGATCCCTTTTTGTATATCTATAACATTGTGAGCAAGAAGGCGTATATGTCATTATCAAAAAGATTTTGCTCGCACTCAATTTATTAAAAATTATTTTTCAATAATCCTCGTAAATTTGGTGGCAAATACTATTTAGTACCCTAAATTATATGCTTTTCTTTTTAGTTTTAATAAAATTTTGCACAGCCGAAATCAGTAAGCATCCATCCCTTTTAATGAGTATACATTATGTTTGCTTATTTAATATCTCGATGAGCTATTCTTAAGGAATGCATTTCCAATATTTGTTTTAGGATTGAATGATAAATGTTTAGAAATTCATCATATTGGATATCAACATTGGCTGTGTATTCAGATAAAGTTGCTAATGCAATTTCCATTCCTGCATAAGTAGTAAAATAATTTATGGATTCCTATATAATGTATACTCTATCAGTTAATACTAAAAAACTATTAGAAAATTTCTGGTTTAATAATTTCTAAATCTTGTATTCATTAACTTGCTGTAGAATCTCCTCAGCTTAGCATCTTTAATGCACTTTTACAGCACAATAAAATTTTGCAATCATATGCCAGCATATGAAAACAGTTCCAAAGCTCCCGGCACCTATTATTGGTTGATTCTCAATTAAGTAAGTTTTATTCATTATTTATGATATATTATATGGAACCTCTTGAGTTATAAAGAAAATGTCAGAATTTTCAGAAACCAATTTCAAAACTATTCTTTGATCGAAAGAATAATTTCTTTCTATTTTATCTGCCATATCAAAATAACCTTTGGTCTCAGCTGACTGTGAAGATTAAATAGATATTGTTTCTTAGTTCATTAAATAAATTATATTGAATTAAATTAATGTGATTAAAGATTTTTATGAATACTATTATAAGAATTCATAGCTTTCGAATGAAATATTACAAGCAACTAAGATTTTTTACTGTTTGAAGAGATTAATTTTAGAATTTTAAGTTTTAAGACATAATAATTATCATTATAAATAATTATTTATTAGAATATCAAAACTGGAATTGGATGAGATGGAAATGATAAAATAACTTAGAAATCAAATCCATTTAGAAAGTAGAAATAAGTATCCTATTCTATATATATTAAAAAGCATTTCTTATCATAAATAAACGATCTCTTTTAAGCATAATAACTATTAAATTTTTACTAATTAGTTAATATCTTTGTAAACATAACTAATATTTTGACTCTTTTTTCATATTTCTTTATTAGTATAATATTAGAATATAACAATAATTTAATAATTGTTGTAATGTAATCAATTGCAATAAAAAAAATATAACCTGAATTATGTAGAAAAATACCTTCCTTTGCTACTATCCTTTTAATCTTTTTTGAATTTATAATAATACTTAATATGTTATTTTTTCATCTCTATTACTAAGCTATATGCCATTCATAGTCGCATTTAGTCATTAGACAAAGTGCTAACATTCTTATGCCTATTACTTTAATCTTTCTTTTAAGAACCTCTTAGTATATTGTTACTTACTTAAGAAATAAAATAAATTTTATTTATATATAACTAAGGGATTATCTTATTGTAAACTAAAATAATAACATGAAGAATGAAGTTCATAAATACAGCTTTATTTGATTCTATTGGTCAGTTTAGAGGCAGGAATAGAAAAAAAAGAGAGTTATTAAAATCAGTGATTATAAATCTATTTGATGTTGATAAAATTATTTCTTTTGTATATTTATTTAATCCAATTCTGCAGACGTGTAAAAAAAAATATAATGATATCTAATTAATAGATTAATTCTTGAATAACTAATCATTTCTTGGCTTATTTCTTGCTATCCTTCTTGGGAGCCTTCTTTGTGGCTTTTTTAGTAGCTTTCTTAGTTTTTGTTGCTTTTCCTTATTTTTTGGGGGTGGATGCAGCAACTGGTGTTGAGGTGGTTGGTGCAACTGGTGTTGTTGTCACTGGGGCTGCTACTGGAGTTGCATCAGTGGGCTTTTTAGTGACTTTCTTAACATTCTTTGTAGCTTCTACAATAAATTAAATAATTGACTTGGTGTTCCAGCCTTCTTGGCTCCCTTGTTTCCTTTTGTTGCTCCTTTTGCCATCTTATTTATGTTTTCTTATTTTTATTATTAATAATTTTTGTTATAAGCTTTAAATTCGAAATATTAAAATTTCGTTAATTTCATTGGTTTATTTGTGATTTTTTTGGATAATGACATTGTAGGCCTATAATTATCAAATGGCCAATTCTGCCCATCTATTCCCAGTAGTTTATTTTAAACATCAATTAATTTCAAAATTTCCCCTACCATAGCACCTCAAAAGGTAAATTATTTTTCTTGATTTGCACCTTGATCGCATGAAATCATTATGAAACACCCTGTACAACTGTAATCTTATGTTAAACAATGAAAAATGCGTCATACCCTACTTTAAAACAAAGTTTGAAGTGGAATTTTTAAAACGTTGATTTTACAAAAAAAGTAATAAAAATTTTATTTTTTTAATATTTGATCAATTTAATTTAATAAATTATGATCAGCCTATTTTCTTATTCCTCATAGTAATTAAATTCATTATTACGTCCTTCTCTCACTTAAGTCTTCTACACTCTAGAACTACACAAATTTAATCTTCAACCATCTGTCTATCACATAAAACGGTTGTTTTAAATAAATTTCTCATGTGAGAATTCTTCGTCGTTGCTGTGTTCTTTCCCTTAATTCTATATGGGTTACGATGTTGGTACCTGATTACTTCTAGAAACTCTTAAGTTTTATCCAATCCTCTTGGTTTAAATGGACAAAAAATAATTTAAATTCACAATTAACGCAAAGATTATTTTCTATTTCTTCTCAAGTTGAATATTCATTTATTTTATATGTTTCAAATTTAAGTTATGTTTATATGGTAAGCATCATGAATAGAAAGTTTACCAATTTTCGATATCTATAGAATTATTCCACATTCATTTTACACTTACTTTTCTTTTGGCTTAAAGATTTTAGATAATTATTTGTGTGTCAAAAATAATTGTTTAACTTTAATGAATTCAATTATCAACCCTTAGATCTAAAACAAAATAGTTATAACTATTTTTAGAACTTAATTTCTACTTTACGATTACAAATAATATAATTTTTATGAAACCACTTTGATTAAATAATCCAATTAAAGTAAGTGGGTAGAATATCCAGTCCTCTGTTTCAATGTCATTTTACTCAGTCTTCTACTTTTTAAAAGGTTTTTTAATTTATAAAATTAAATTGTCCTAATCTCTTATTTTATTTATTTTATTTTAATTTTCAACATACTCAATAAAAATAATTATTTAGAATAAATAATTGTAAATAAAAATTTAAAGTCATAAGATAATACCTTAATTAATTTTAAATAATTCGTTTCTAACTTCGATGTAAAAGCATTACGTAGAAATACAAAAGAATTATCATATTTTACTTCTTTAAATATTTTGTGATTATTTCTTTCCATTATTATCGAATACGGTTTAAACGTGAAAAAATATTATCCTGTAAGGTATGACTTACATAATTATTATAAGGTTAGTTTCTTAATCATTAGGATACTAATATAATTGAATTACAAGCATGATATCAGGTAGAAGAATAATTTATGAAATATAATTTTAATTTTTAATAATATAGTTAAAAATAATTTAAATTATGAATTCAACAACTCCAAAATCAAGTGGAATCAATTACGCAAGTATAATTTTAGTTATGAGCTGATGGTAGAATTAAGAAAGCAACGATCAAACTAAGACACTTTACCAAAATCAATGTCAACCAATATAAAAATGGATATCAATTAGGCTTAATAATTTGGAGGGATGAAGCACCGAAGTACTTCTTAACACAATATTCATGAAATGGCATAAATTTAGTTGTTTGATTAATGTTTAGTGAAATAAGCAAATTAAAATGAGTTTCTGGTTTTCCTAGATAGATAGATGCAATACTTTTGTTAAACAACTCCAGTAATCAATGATGTCTATAAGCTTAGCAAAACTTTTCGTCTTTCAGAGTCAACAATAAAGCGATTCAGGATGAAAAGAAAAAGCTGTAAATTGAACTCCAAAAGTATAACTAAGAAAACGCTTTTTTGATTAAAGAAATAAAGGACCTAAACAAGACTAAGCAAATGCTTGTAAAACGATATGATGCCTTGCAAGGTCTGATTTTAAAGGAACGATTAAACAATCAACCCAGGGTTCATTAATATAGCAATCCGAAATTTCAGCATCTTTTCAATCAAATTTCGCCAGTTTAAGAGACTATATCATCATTGACTGATGAGAGAGTAACATTATCCATAGTTATCTTATTTAGTTTGAGAGTAATGCAACTTCGCTTGATTCTTCTCTATCATACGAGGATGATTAATCATCTGCATCGTAATTGCTAGATTTATTGTAGAAAAATTCGAAGCATAGATTCAATTTTTAAAAGCAAATGGTATGATAGTATTTAATTTTGTTTTCTTTTTAAGTTTCAAATTGCTTATTTAAAATTGATATTAAAACTTAATATGAAAAACACAATATTTAGGAAACATTAATAAATCATTTATTTAATAGGCCAGTTGCAATTTCTTTTAAAAATACTTTATTATCTGTCACTTATCTTTCTGTATCCCAGTTTTTAAGTCTGCTTTTCATTTTTTTTAATTATTTTTTCATTTCTACTATTTTAGGTTCGAAATCTGTGGGAAATTTAAATTTTTCATCATTTTGTTCTTATATTAAATCTTTAATTTTTTGATTGTTATCCAAAAACTATTTGATGTACTCTTTTTAAATAAGCTAAGGTAATTTAAAATTCAGCAGGTGCTTATGTTTGGAGGTAGTTTGCTAGATTTATTTTTTAACTAAAATAACAGAAGGAGATCTTGTTTATTTGAATTTATCAAGGGCTGATGCTGCAAATAACTAGAAATTTTCAGAACTTTAATTCTTGGCCATTGATTGTGGAGATTAGTGAATTTATTTCTTTCGATTTAAGATATTCTCATAGGCTGCTTTCTTATACTCCTCGAATTAAGGTTGGATAGATAGGTCCTAAGAGAGCAATAGGTGTTATCTTTCAGTGGTTGCCTAAATGACCTTCATTCGCAATTCAGCATTCGATCTACTTCTATACTTACCTAGTTAAATATTAAAGATTACTGAGATGGCGATCTTCTAGGGAGAGTTTTTTGGGTGGCAATTTCAACTTCATGGGATCATTTTATATCCATTTTTCGTTGGCAGTCTCCTGCACTTACTATATGTTTTATTTTCTTGGAGTCGAGTATTTATCTGCTTAAAATAGCCTATTCATTCTGTCTCTTTCATTAATGAAAGGAATAAAAATGGAGTCGCTTAGCTTAGGTTCATTCGAATTTTCTAGCAAAATTAGTTATTTTCATAGTCGTACTATCATTTTCGTGATTCTGAAGTGTGAGTAGTATGGGCATAGCACCAGGAACACTATTGGACATGGGATTGGAAAGTGCATATTTGGCCTTGATTATGCCAATACTCATATTATAATTTAATATTAATGTTATTAAGTTGAAAAAATTCATTTCTCAGACTTCAATATGCCAGTGCATCCTAAATGCATTTAATTTAAAAATTGAATTGAGGGTGCAAATAGATATTATAATATATTTAATTTGATTTATAATTCATTGATAAAAGTTCTCATACTTTTTTAAAATCTCATCAAACTCAACATAATTAAATTCTATGCCTTAATATGCGAATCTAAAATAATATAAACAATTAATAAACCTTTTGCAAATTACTCTGAATTGATCATCAGTTAAGGGTAATTTGTGAAAGTCCATAATGGATCTAAATCTAGTAAAAGTGATTTTGCCTGATTTAGTTTTATCCTAAACAAGTCTCATATAGATTCTATACCTTGTCTTGAAAGTGAGGCTTAAGCAAAATCCTATGCTTTCTAACGACTTCACCAAGTCTTAACATAATTGCATGTAAGGCCTCCTCCTCATCTTGAGTCAAAGCATCTCTAGGATCAAGGAAGGTGGGGATGATATGAACAGGTGGTTTCATCAATGGATCCTTATCTAATCCCTAATAAGATGTAAAATAGATAAATTACTGTTTTGGTAAATACGATTTCTACGTCATCTATAAACTTTGCATAATTGACTCTGATGGGATCCTCAGGAACAACATACATGGTTTCTAGTAGATCCAAACTTTCTTAATCTAAATCGATCTTCATCTGGCTTAGGACTCCCCTGAATTTATTTGTCGGCATCAATCCCTTCCTCAAAGGGTCGAAGTCCTTGAAATAATCTCCCAATCTCAATCTCTTCACTTTGACAGCCACCTTTATCTATTCCAATAAAACTGAAGGTTATAACTAATATTAAATGGAAGTATGTACTTTTTCTTTCTCTTTGGGCTTAACTCCAACATACGCTTGAGATGCTCCAGACTCAGTTTGAATTTCCAATGGCGGTTAGGTATCATTTATGAATTGAACATATCTAATATCTCCGTCATCTTCTGCAGCATAGATCTTGACGACTGCTTAAAATTCTTCATCTGACAATATAAAGTTTACTGTAGCTAATGTCTATCTAAATTATTTGGGAGACACTTTATTTCTTCCTAATTTGTCCCAATCTTAAAAGAATTATTTGATATCTAGTCTGGTAGCCTTACAAAAATATTAAAACTTCTTTTTCACTACTTCAGCTACTTGTCTGTCTCTTTCAGTGATTGACACTCTACCATAATTATATTGAGTAGACATTAAAGGCACATCTTCCGATGGACTTACCTTTTCCAAATTTTTTGTAGTGAATACTTAATCTACCTAATCAGTGAATTCCTTCCATTAAACAAATCCTTGCTTATCTTTACAACCAAAATTGTTAAGAATCAATTAGAATTCTGCATCTGACAAGAGGATCTTTGCCATACTCAATCCTTTTCTGAGTTGAGTCACTGTGATGGTGCCACTTCTCAATTTATCAAAGTCTCTTAGGAATTCAGCAATTCTCTATCTTTATTCTTTGACAATTCTCCTCAATTTGGCCATCAAATCTTCAAAATCATTTGGTTAATCATTTCTAATGAAGGCTTGACTCTAATTATCCGATTTCACATAATTCTTGAATGCATCCGCATGTGATCTACTAATGGCTACTCCTTCATCTGATTAATCTACAATTCTACAAAAGTCATAGTAATTGACTTCATTTAAATTTGCCTTATCTACAAATCTCTTCAACAATAGATTTAATGAAACTGGGTCTGGAAATAGATTGAATTGATTCAGGATTCTTAGAAATTGATTAGTTGTGATGTAACCTTATTTCGTTTTATCAAAATCTTCAAACACCGGTTTTAATAGCACTCTCTTATTTTGAATGGCCTATTTGTATTTCATAAGCAACTCATCCAATTAAATTGCCTCCTATTCTGTCATCTGTAGATATCTTCTTCTGGCAGGTAAAGTAGTCGAGTCATCAATTTAAGGAACTTGTGCCTGTGGTTCCTTATCTATGCCCTTGATGGTGAATATTTTATCAACATCCTCACAAAATTGATTGTAATCCACTTATCCATTTGGAATCTTATCAACTTTGTATTGACTCAGCAATATCTATATTTCTTTTTCCGATACAGGGATGTTCTGGAGATGCAAAATTCTAGCAAACTAAACCAATTTATTAGATGGTATACTTAAGATTCAGTCACCAATCCTTTTCTCAAAGGATCAAAATCTTTAAAGAACTCTCTTATTCTGATTCTCTTCATTACAACATCTCCTTAGATCTTCTTCAATACTTGATGCAATGTGTTGATATTATCTGTCAACTTTTTTGATGTGAACAAGGTCGATATCAAATCTAATCCCTCCTTGTCTTCAATGAAGTCATCATCAGGGTGGACCTAATACAATTATTAATCATTTTTACATCTTTTGGATTCTATTTGATTCCTGTGATAACTCCGCTGAGCATTTCTTACACATTGTCAACATCGTCACAAAACTTTACGTAATTAACTTCCTTCGGATTTCCATTGTCGATGTATTGTCTTATAAGTAATTGTAAATATTGGTCTTTTGGCAATAATCCTAATTAATTCAACACTCTTGAAAATTGATCAATGGTAATATGGGAACATGCAGTTCTATCAAAATCTTAAAATGGCTATTTTAAGAATATTCTCTTTGTTGCTATCTTTCTTTTAATAGCCAACATCAATCTTTTTACAGTGTCCTCTTCATCTTAGTTGAAAATCTAATTATATCAAATCAATACTTGGGGAGCTTGAAATACTTAAGCCTTCGCTTCATTGTTCAGAAATTGCTCCTCAAGTTTGTTACAAAACGTTGTGTATTGTACTAGGCCATCGTTTAGTTTGTATCTCCTAATGATTTCCTCGATATCCTCCTTCGTAAAATGAAAATTAATCATAGATAATGCAGAGCGAAACTAAAGGTGAATCACTCAATAATACCTTGTCTTCTGTCACCCAGCCCTTTCTCAATCGATCGAAATCAGTAAAGAATTCTCTGACTCTGATTTGCTTCTTATACACATCTTGCTGTAATCTTGTCTCTATATCTTGTTACACATAGGTTCCAACTACACCTTTGAATAAGATCAATTTACTTATAGATTGTCCTGCAGAAACTAAAGCTGTAGCCATCCTTCAGTTATCTTTTTTTTGAGTATATATATTATTTAATTTATTGTCTTTCAAAACATCATAATAATTATAATTTCCCATTTTCAAAATTAGAACTGCCATCCTCTATACTATGACCCATAGATACAAATACCTTCAAATTATTTGCTAATTAATTTTATTAAAAATAACTAAACATTTAGTTTAACATACATGCTACCTCAAAGAACCATCTAAAACAAGAAAATACAATTTGTCAATTACATAACACTTCCAATCCTTAGGTAAATTTAATAGCTAAGCTTATAAAACGGAGAAAAAAAGATAGAAAAAGAAAAATGAACAATATGATATAAATTTAATATTCCTTCATTTAAACCAAAAACTCATCAGTCTAAATTAGTTCATTCTTTATAGAGTGTTATTATTTTCCAAAAATAAATATCATGTTAACAATCTTATTTTCACAAAAATCTTTACTTAAGAACATCAATACACAATCTTCATTTTAGAAACATTGTGAATTCTATTTGACAAGATTCATTACTCTTTATTCTAATTGTTATTCTATAATTTTAAATTTATTGTAATTTATTTAAATTTATTACATAATCCCCCATAGTATAAGGTTTTTTTATTTGAATCATTAAGAAGATTATTGAAAAGCATTTACCTATAAAAGCCGACATTTTAGTTTGTTAAATGCTTATATTGATATATAATCCCTATAGAATAATTCAAGTGAAATTTTATTGAAATGAGTCAATAAGGTCAACAAATGAATTTTTTAGTTTCCATAAGCAATAATTAATAAGATAACCTGAATTCAAATAATGATGGATGTTTACATAATTCACCCAAATATAAAAATGTATATAATTATTTTGTAAATAAATAATTAGAAATTGTAATTAATTAGTAAGATCTAAATTTTAAATAAAATTATTTTATTTAAGTCATTTCTAATAAGGTTAAGTGAATGTTTAAAAAGCATAATTTGATTATGCAAACGATGTGAGTTGATTCTTGATTTATTCGCACCAAAATGAAAGCATCATAAAATTATTATTATTCTCATTTTCTTAAATTTCTTGTTATTCATTTTCCTCCTTCTGACTCTTGATCGATTTCTCAATGCAATTCTCTGTCTTTTGACAATAGAGGTAAGTTGACATTTACGGCTGAACAGGATTTAAGACAATATCATAAATACGGATTATTTTTTTAAGTTTTCTCACTCTGCTCTCCTTCTTGCCTACTCTCCCCTCTCTCATGTAAGTATTAATAATGGACTTACAAGTGGATTGCAATATATTATGTTCTTGGGCAACCTATCACAATAGACAAAGTAGAATTACATCTGCTATAGACTTCTTTTCATTTAAGATCTGGTGAATGATCTGTTCTCTTAATTCATTATTTATCTTGCTGTATTGTTTTTTGAGGTCCTCCATTATTGAATTATATTTTTATTATATGATGACAAAAATTTTGTTTAGAACTTAATAATTTCATAATCCTTAAATTAAAATCCGTTCATTATTTGCTCTGATGTTATCTCAAACTTTTAATTTTTCGAACTATTATCTTCATCTGTTATTTTTCAAACCATCCATACTTCTCAAAATCCTTTGAATTAGGTGAGTTTTGTTTCCCTTTGTTGATTGCCTCTTATATCATTTTATCGATGTCCTTGTCTTATAAATCGCACAGTTATAATAAGGTGAAGCATTTCTGTGGGTAATCTTAATCCTCACTATTGGAGTCCTCATTTTAATTGTTCTTAATGTTTATTGTTTGATATTTTGCTGCGATTGAATTCAATTGGGGATTGAATTACTTTAAGACATAGCATTTCGCCCACGGTCCATTATAGTAGTAATAAACCATTTGGCCTAACTTTTCTTCGTATTACTAAAATTATTTTAACTCTTTTATTAATTGTTTCTTGAGCCATATTGGTTTTTTCTGGAATAGTTGATTTAAGGTGGGATCAGTTTCTTGGTAGATCTCGTCCAAATTGGAGTGGACTTCTCCAAATTTCAAGGGAGTAATAAAATTTTTCTTCTCGACTTTGTTTCTCTTCACATACTTTTTCATCAAATTTATCTTGAAATTGGAACCCCTCCAACAGAATGGTTTAGCAATGTCTCTTGGAACGTGCTGCTTTTCCAGTTGATAAGGTTTACATTGTATGTATTCTAATTTGAATGGCAGGAACAATTACTTTTAAATTGGTTTAGGATGTTTTAATCATTTTCACCTTCAAAATAGAAGTCTTGAAAGTAATACTAAGAATCATAAGTCTCATTGATTTCGCTCTCGTGTTCCAATTTGTAAATAACAATATTTGGATCGCTCTTGTGTTAAAATTTTCGCATTCTGAAAATGATGTTAGTCTGATTCATTTTTTTCAAAATAAACTTTCCCTTTTCAGAATTCATCACTTGTAAATCAAGGGGTTTTGTCTTCCCAGTTGGGAATTAAAATGTTTATAGATCGACCTATTTGATTTCAGAATTAAAGTGAAAGGGTAGAGTCAAATGCGAATACTCATTCATTTTTAATAAATAAATAATATAATTTAAAATTTTCAATTCTGATAATCACATAGATTATCACATAAATTAGTGTAATATTAATGTAATTTCCATAACACTCTTTTATAATGAAACAAGAAAAACAAACTAATTAGCCAAGTTCTCCTAAACTTATAATGTAATTCATAGAACTAATTTCTTCCCGTTTCCTCCTAAATTTAATTGGGCGAATTGCAGTTAAGGTATCTGATACAATTTCAAGGGCTTAAGCTTTGTTTTGATAACTTTTTCTCTATATTTTATTTTAAAATAAATAATACAGAATGTCATATAGCTATCTATTCAAATTCATTCTTATTGGCGACACGGGTATTGAAAATCAGTTAATTGCTTAGGAGTTGGAAAATCTTGCCTTCTGTTGTAGTTCATTGACAAAAGATTCAGACAAAAACATGAGGTGACTATTGGTGTAGAATTTGGAGCAAAACTAATCGAATTAGACGGGTTGAATATTAAGTTGCAGATATGGGACACTGTATCCTTATTAAGTTATGTTAGGCTGGGCAAGAATCCTTTAGATCCATTACTCGATCATATTATAGATCTGCTGCAGGTGCTATTGTGGTTTACGACATTACAAAAAGGGAAAGCTATGAAAATGTGGCTAGGTGGATGGAGGAGGTGAAATAGAATGGAAATCCTAAATTGTCTATGCTCTTAGTTGGTAATAAAGGTGATTTGGAATCCGAGTAATTATCGTATTTAATATGAAGTCGATAAATTTCATACAATGAGGCACAATAATTTGCAAAGGAATGTGGAATTGAATTTTTTGAAACCAGTGCAAAGACCGCAAATAATGTGGAGGAGATATTTATTAAGATGGCCTAAATAATATTAGAGAAAATCAACCTAGGATAAATTGACCCCAAGAATGAAAACTTTGGAATCAAACTAGGCAGCGAGCAAGTCAATTATTCTCATGGAAATTAAAACATTACTAACTTGGAGTAGCAACAGGAGTATTAGCCTTACGAGGAAAAGAAGAAAACTGGTGGGTGTTGTTGAACATTGAAATTATCAAAATATTACATTGATTTAGAAGTTGATTTATATATATCTTTTGAAATCCAAATAATCGATTTTTCGAAAGGAGGAACCAAAACCTACAATCAATTCACAGTATTCTCGAATAACCAAATTGTTCGTTTATTGTCTGCATCAAATTATTGTCAGGTTTTTGTTGTTATTATGATTGTAATTAATTATAAGTTTATAATTATGAATAAAGCCGAAAATGTTTTCAAATAAGAAAAAATTTAAATCTCTGAATCTTAGGTTGCTCCTTTAGACATCATATCAATTATTCAGTAAAAGTACGCTCAAAAAGCAAATGAATGTAACGATTGTAAAACTAAACATTATCTATTAGAGATTATCATTAATGAAATTCCTGAATCATCAAAAATCATTGACTCGACTCTTCAAAAGCAAGATAGCCAACAGTAGCTTATATTTCAAAAGGATATCTATGCGAGAAGTTGATCTATATTTAAATTAATGTAGATTCCTTTAAGAGTGTGGGTTGCATCTGTCGAATTTGTGAGTTTTCAGAATATAAAGACAATCCTCTAATTCGTGTGTGTAAATGTATTAGATCTCAAAAATATGTGCATGAATATTGTTTGAAAAAACAAATTATCAAAAAATATAGAAATAAACTTCATTAAGCGAAATGTGAAATCTGTTCTGATACATATTAAATGGAACTCAAAATCGAAAAAATATTCGCTCCTGTATTTACATCATTCATCTTTAGAAAACAGCATGGTCGCAAAGTAAGGATAAACTACCTTTATTTTGTTTATTGGTCTTTTTGATTGTGATGATAGTCGTAGTAATCTTACTTGGAATTCGATTGTATGAACTTTATTGTAATTTAGATCAGAAGCTAATTAAATTACTGATCGGAAAAACTTTCTAGATTCCAAATCTTTCTTAATTTTGTTTGTCATCTTTTCCGTGATTATTATTCTCATATTGTTGTGGCTAATTGCAATGATAGTCAAAGGGTTGTTAATTGTAGAGAAAATTTAATTTTGGAAACTATTAGAATTCAAACCAGTGAAGAAATCTATACTTAATAAAAATATATCAATTTCAGACATCAAACAATCATTTCGAAAATCTAAACTATGTACTGAGCAAGAAACAATGTAAAACAGGACAAGTAGGCATCAAAACACATTTAATGTATAAAAGCAGAACTAGGAAGATTAATACATTGATGTTGGTGAAATATCTACGCAAAGAAATCAACCGAAATAAGTTGTAGGCAATGTGCTTACTATTTAAACTGATCCTCGTTCAACCAAAAGATCCAGATTTTCAATAATTTGATTATCTATTTTATCTTAATATTTCAATAATTGATTCCCTATCGATATTCCTTAAGACTAATTAAAGTGCTTATATATTGATAATTCAGTATCCAGATTAAAGTACATTTATGAAAGATTATTGAAATAATTTATTTCTTTATTTAAAATTTTATCATTTTTATTTTTCATCCTTTTATATAATTTACTAATCTCTTATTTTCGTACATATTTTAATTTATATTTAGACTAGAGATCATTTGGATGATGACATACTATGTATTTCAATTTGCAATTATAAAAGTATAGATTGTTTCACTAGTATATTTTAATTAATTAAAAAAGTGGGGAATAATAAATTTAAAGACAAGAGTTTAGATTAATTTTAGAGGAGGGTTGGAGGTGTATTATCAAGACGGTTTGTCTCAGAATGAGAGTGGTTTTGGAGAGAAGGAGTGATAGTTCAATTCTTTGGAAGGGTGTCCTTTTTGTTTGTCTTCTTGTTAATAATTAACAGATAATTTAAATATATTTATTTCAAAATGAGCATTCGGCAAAGTCTCATTTAACAATTCATGCATACTTTATCTAATTAGAGTTCATAACAGACTATAACCTTATTGGCTCTGATAGGAATTGAAAGTGTGCTTTAGGAGAATGACAACAAATTAGTCAGAGAGCAAATAACTCTCATCAAGAGATAGATAGAAAATATTCAGACGAAGGACGAGGAACACACCATAAAAGTGGTAAAGTCGAAGGAAAGAGCGCTGACCCCAAAGATTACGGAATGTTAGGCTCCAACTCCATTGGGCCACCAAAGGAATACTGTGTCTAGACACCATTTGGATGATCAGGCGATGAGGATGGCTCTCAGTTAATAATACGAGGAGACGGAATAAATGAGATCTCCAAAATCGGAAATCTCCACAGTGAAAACCCCAAAACAATCGATTCAATACTTTATAGAGATGAAGAGTCAGAAGCCGAAAAGGGGGCCTGAAAACAAACTGAAGGAATTGCAAAATAATTTAACTCGGGAATTGATAGCCGATTATCAGGGTGTGTTGGAGGAAATCAAACTAAACCCAACAAAATACATGGACACTCCTGAGAGCAGTCTTTAGGAGTAGCAAATAAAGGATTACATAAAGTTGCAATAGTAGGTGCAATTGTAGTAGTAGAAGGCAGAAATTGAAAGACAATAGCAATAATTAAAATAACAGTCGCAGGATTATAATCAATCTTAGAAGGACTTATTGAATTTGAGAAGGAGGACTGAGACACAGCCGGAGTAGAAGTTGGAAAGATCTTGGTAGGTGTAGGAGAAAAAGAGTACTTAGGGGATGATGAATTACAAATCGGAACCAAATTAGGTGCAAAATTAAATGGCGACAAAGAAGGTGTAATCGACTCCGCAATAGAAGGAGTAGAAGTCTCCGAACAGATTTGAATAGTAGCAAGTGTTGTAGACGGAAAATACATTTTCATTTTTTTAAAGGTAGAAGACTTAGGGAAATCAGATCAATACTCAATAATCGATTAATTACGACAAACACAGTGGGGGTTTAAAGTAGATGGCTGACAAGCTAATAAATTCACCGATTATATAACAAGTGTCTTTGAAGTCGGCTGAGAATGTTTCATCATCGGGGAAGGAGGTTTAGGTTTCATAGTTTGAAGAATAAGGTATGTGTAGAGTAGATGTAAAAGTAGATTCGATGAGTTCAAATTCAAGTGCGTTTTCACTATTTTAGCCGAATGAGGAGTTGAAGTCATTTTTTAGGAAGGAATTGATTAAGGAGGAGAATGACGAAAGTAAGGGTTGTGTTATATATATGTATAGATCACGACCCGAATTGTGTGAAGTACTCTAATATATTTTTGAAAGGGAGAATGGGAGGATCGAAAGTGTTTTGAATTAATTAAGTATATAATGCAATTTTGAATTACTTTCACACTTAATATTAATAATTAAATGGCAGATTATTATACATATCAGAGGAAGAGAAGAGATTTGGGGAAGCCTTGCAATTTTTAGGACAGCGAAATCAAAATAGCAGGTTACACGAAGACGGTTGCGGTTGTTCCGAACTACGTGAAAAGAAATCCGAATCACATTGATTTGGATAACATTGCTGAATATTCAGAGCATTCGGTATGAATTTGGTTTACTAAAATGTAGGTGAATACAGAGAGAGTATCGACAGGAGACAAGGTGATGTATCATAAAGAAGGAGGGGTATTTTAATTTATGCAACAGTTTTTAGTGGCCTGCAGGTATAGACCCGATGGAGTAGCAAGACCAAAACAAATACAGAAGAAGGTTCGAGAAAGATGCCGCATTTGCAGTTGCTGTCAAAGAGTTGAGCACAACAGTGGAGAAATGCATACTTCAAAATAACCAGATAGATTTGTTTGAGGAATATTTCTTGGACGAAGAAAGCGAACATCAAGTGGAGAATCTCAGCACTAAGACTCTGATGCTATTCAAGTATTACTAGAATGTAATGGTAGGGATTAATCTGAAGGAGTCAAGAGATCTGTGTCTGAAATATCTTGGCATCCAGAAGGTCCAATCAAGGCAGCAGTATCTTATGCAATTAGCAGATTCCAACAAATGCCTGAAGGGATGATAAAGTCCTCCTTTGTATGGGATTTATAAAACCCAAATAATCACGAATCTGAATTAGAAACGAATTCTCCTATTACTAATTTGATGTACAATCCGAAGTTGTCTGATTAAATCGGAGGTGGATGCTATAATGGTTTGGTTGCTGTTTGGGATGTAAAGAGAGGTAAATAGCCAGTCTTGACATCCCCTGTTGAAAAGTCTCATCATGACCCAATTACTCATTTTCAATGGTTGTTTAGCAAAACTGGTACTGAGTGTGTGACTACATCCACTGATGGTCGTGTGTTGTGGTGGGATACCAGAAAATTGAATGAAGGTCCAATTGAATCATTGAATGTAACTGAAGGAGCAAATCCAAATGATCCCTTGATTGGTGCCACAGTATTGGAATACAACACAGAAGCAGGACCAACTAAATATTTGATTGGTACAGAAATGGGATCCTTAATGGTTGCTAACAAGAAACCAAAGAAGGCCGTTGAAATTACAGCTAGATATGGGTTGGAGAGTGGACGTCATTTAGGACCAGTTATGTCTATTAATAGAAGTCCTCCCAATCCCAAATTCTTCTTAACAGTTGGAGATTGGAGTGCCAAGATTTGGGTTGAGGATATCAAGACTCCAATAATGAGAACTAAATATCATGGCAGTTATTTAACTGATGGTTGTTGGTCTCCTACCAGAAATGGAGTGTTCTTTTTAACTAGAAAAGATGGTTGGATGGATGTTTGGGATTACTATTATAGATAGAATGAAATTGCATTCAGTCACAAGGTGAGTGAAACAGCTTTGACTTGCATAAAAATAAATTCCAATGGTGGTGCTCATCATAATGCTGGTAAATTGGTAGCCATTGGTGATTAGGATGGTACAGTCACTTTATTAGAATTATGTGATTCATTATACTAATTATAATTTAGAGAGAAAGATGTGATGAATGAAATGTTCGATAGAGAATCAAGAAAGGAAAAGAATCTAGAAGCCATTAAGAAATAATAAGATCTAATGAAAAAGGTTGTTCCAAAAGATAATAAGGCAGCCCAATAGAAATGGGAACAAAGAAAGGCTGAATTGATAGCTGAAGCTGAACAATAATTTAGTCAAATTGTTAAAAAGGATGAAGAAGCTAAATTAAATGATTTGTCTGAATTCAGTCCTAAGACCCAAAAGAAGTAATGTGATCTACTTATATTCTATTAGAGATGATAAGAAGTCGTAGTCCCCTAAAGATGACGATAAAAAACAACAGTAAGGAGATGATGATGGATAACAGCAAGGTCAACAAGATCAGGGACAAGATGAAGGAGATAAAGACGACGGGCAGTAACAAGATGGAGACGATGGTTAACAATAAGGAGATGATGGCTAATAATAAGATGGAGACGACGGTTAACAATAAGGAGATGATGGATAACAATAGGGAGATGATGGACAACAAAAAGGAGATGATGGAGATGGCTAAAAAGAAGGTGAACAGGATTGATCAAAATAACAATATTAATATTTATCGGAATGCATATACAAATAATTAATCCATCAAATCTTAAGAAGATCTTAATCTATCTTCATTCTTGGTTTCAAATACTCCACAAATCCAGATAGGAGGTCCATCTTATGTTAACTCTTTATTTTCTAATCCACCAACACCACTCCCACTTGTTTCATCTCCTTGAACACCTCCATTAAATCATCTTTCTTGTATGTATATAGTAACTAAAACAACTTATGCGAGTTCTCAGCTGCAAGCAAAGCCAAATTCTTATAAATCCAATCTTGTATGAATTCGTCTTGTTGCTTTTATCTTAGTTAGACTGCCAATGCTGTAAATACACGTTCAGATAATAATGGGTCTGGATGTCTCATATATAAATATAATGCTTCAGGCAACCGTTTCATCTTTATTAAACAAAATGCTTCCATCCAAATCCTATTGAATATTCTATTGCTTCATTACCAATTGTCTTCTTAAGCTTTTAAACGCAACTCTTCCAATAATTTAAACTACCCTTCAAATTACCTCTCCACTTTTACCATAACTTTGTGTAAGAATTCATTCTTCACTAATTCACTAGATAAATCTTTTTAAACTCTACCCCGCAAAATCCAATTTATGTCAAATGGCGTGTTATGCTATTTTCTAAGAGCATCCATGTAATCTAATAGATTAATCATAATGTGATTAACATTCAAGTGGAATGGACAAATGGCAAAAACATTGGTTGAAAATGCACAAGAATAATTCATATACTCATCTATCACCTTAGCATTATTGATCCTACCAAAATATGCCTATTCTGCCATTTTTATTAAAACATAAACCTTAGATAAAATCCTTAGATGATAATCCGTTTAATCGATATCTAATGTTAATCCTATATCTTACCCAGTATTTCAGGTAAGAACCCAATCATTGTATTGTTGGATATTTCAATGTTAATTTCCTTGCCTTCATTCAAGAATTGCTTAAAGCTCTCTTGTATTCTTTCCGAAAAGATGGCCAAAAAGACTTCCAAAGTCTTGATGTAATCAATTTCAAATAGTTTCTGGATGTTTTCCAAATCAAATAAGTATTCGAACAGATCTTTGAACATAGCCTTGAACTGTCTATCAGTAAAGAAAGATTCAGGATTAGATTGATTTTGACCTGTAAAACAGAAGGACAAAAAACTTATATACATCTATAAGAATACTTAAATAGACAGGCTTTACATTAGTCCAGAGTCAAAGTAGTAATGTTTTTATTGTCTTCCTCGCTCAAAGCATTCTTGCTTTGGAGAAGACTAAGGAGTGTAATAATTCTTAGATATGGAGTTAGAAAGTCGTTGATTTATGAACAAACGTGCATCATGGGTTCTATGAGATCCTATTCCAAACAGAAGTCTATTAATCCTTTTGGATCATATCTTTATATATTTTAAATTGACATTATCAATTTAGTACAAGTTTCCTTATCCTCCATTTCAGTGAACATCTTCAAGACTTTGATTTAATGCTAATATGGAATGCTCACCTCATGGTATTAGAGCAATTCCCTTAAGTAATCATAAAACACATTTCTATAACCACATCCTACCATGAGATCCTCAATCGATTCAAATAAGTATTCCTCATTTTGAGTTTAAATTAGGAAATGCATGATAGTTAAAACGGATTAGCTATTTTTCAATTATTTATTTGGCAATTACGACAAAAGATATTACAAACCTAACTTACAACAAGTCTCCTTGATACAAAAATGTCTTTAAACATCATTTTCAGGAATGTTGCATAATAAAGTCAGATGACCTCTATGTATATCAACTGCAGTTTAGAAACACCTCTCCCATTCATTGTTATCACTCTATTCATACAACAGTTCATCCCATTTCTTTAATCGAATAGATTGCAAGTCAGTTCCATTCAAAATATAACACTGTTCATTTTTATAAATGATTTATACTACATTTAAACAGAAAATCTTACAATTAGGATGCAATTACTTATAATTCAAAATAATATCATTTGATTTTTGAAAACCATCATTAATTGAATCCATCACATTCTGACTAATTGTGATTTCCTACTTGTTCTCTCTTACAAAAGTATAGAACTTTGGATGTTATTGACCACTCTACAATGTTTAGATATGCTTCTCCTATAGAAAATGCTTTAAAATTTAACCTAAACTAAATGGGACACCATATTCAAATTAAGAGGTTGTGAATAGTTTGATGTTAGTCTGATCTTCTTTATTGTGAATAACAGAGTAAAAAACAGAATTTGTTATGAAATTACATACTGTTGGGAGTTCTCTTAATTTACTTAAATCAACAGAATTATAAAAATGACCTCCTTGTACTACTTGAATTTTGTAATCACTAGACATCACTTTAAATGCATAATATTCTCTGCATCCCCAATTTATGATTAACAATACATATCTCTTGTTTGTCTCCTTGAAACTACCCAATCCCCAAGCGCATGAACATCTAGGCTTATATTGATCACTTGCTTGTGGCTAATTAAACACTAAATTGTAAATATAAGCGTCAGGTCTTTAAAAATTCAATAATAAGTATATTTTTGATTGTTCTTGATTTAATTTATACCCAAAAAACACTTTGACAACTTGGATCTTATTTGCAAATCCAACTGCCATTAAATACTTAAATGATTACATTAAATCTTACAAATTGCGTACTAATTACATACTCATTTGCTTCCTCAAGTTATTCTTATTTTTAGTTGGTGCTGGTTTAAAATATTTATTTAAAAAAATTATTTTTCTTCTTTTTAGTTGGTGATTGATCTAATTGACTCCCTAATGAAGTTGTGCTATCTCTGTCATCCATACATTAGATGAACTCTTCGTAACATGAATCCATAATGGAAACATCTTGAATTACTGATTATTGAGGCATCACATAATCATTTTCAAAAACTTTCTAAAAATAACATTTTTATTTTATACAGCATGTGTATTCTCCTTAATCTTTTATTTCTCGCAAGGTTCACCAAATTTATAGATAGGAATGCTTATCTTCTATTCTAACGTGGTTAAATTCGCCTCCAAAGGAACCTTCAATAAGTAATTGTTTTCCAAATGAATAATGATTTCGTAATACTATTCCTTTCTTAATTGAAGCTAATTGTCAGAATTAATTGACATAGGCACCATATAAGCATATTTTAGATGTTGGTATCTCTGCTGTAACACTTCTTTGAAGGACTATATAAAATTAGATACCTATTCATACCTTCAAACTAAAGATCACAAACTCATTGTTTGAATATGTCACCAATAGTAATTAGTTATCATTAGAAATTTATATCATTTTCACTTAACCCCTATAAATTTGAGTATCCTTCCCAAGTATTTTATATCCATGCTTAAAATCGTTATCCTAGATGTTCACATCATGCTTACTTATTGGAAGATGTAAACGTACGAGTATTCCATTCCAACAAATACTAAATCATTATTCATTGTGATGTAAGTTGGCAATCCACATAATCCTTTCTTATAATCAAAAAACTCTTAGAAATTAGTATGTACAGTATTCACAATCTAATCCTCTATGTTCACATTTTAGTTAGGTTATATTTTTATTTTCTCTTTTTTCTATTTCTACAAATACAATGACATATTTTATAATTAATTAATCTAAAAAATGATCATTCAATTTTCGAATCAATATATTTTTGGATCAGAGTATATAAATCTACAGTGATTATCACGATTATATTTAGATATTCTATATTGCAATTTAATTAGAACTTAGAAGAATTCAAGAAAATCGATAGATCTCAGAAGTAGCTTACTCTTTAAGGGATAGTTAATCTAAATTATAAATTGATCATTATAATTACTAATCAAAATGACAATTTTAAAATAGTTTATAATATTAGAACATTTCATTTTATAATAGTGAATCAATTTTTAAATTCCATCTTTTATAGTTTCTGTGAATATTTATCAAAAATTAATAATGTTTAAATAAAATGTATATAAATAAAGTATTCTGTATTTAAGTGCTAACAAGGATCTTCAATTGCTCTTTTTACCTTTATGATTAGTCTTCGAAAACTCCTTATCACTTAAATACTCATCCTTATTATATCTTAACTTTTTGTAATATCGATTCTTGATCATGTTCATAGTTTTTCCTGGGAAATATTTTACAATTTTATTGAAATTGGGACCAAGTTAAATGACCAACTCTAAAATTCTCTTATCTTCTAGATAGGAGAATCTAGAGTAGATATAAACATGAAAATGATGATACCTCATATCGTTGATTCTTCCCTTCTAGGGTTGATTTTTATTAGGATCATTCTCGTCTTAAGTTGATTTGCATTACATTATGGAATAGTATAAATGTTCTAAAGATTCCTCTTCAACATGTTGTTGTGACAATCTAAAACGATAATCTTGATCATACTCTTCAAATCCGTCATTTAATATATATTATTTGATTTAGATTGCTTCATCCATTTTATAAATTATATATATATAAGATTTGTAATTTAAATTTATTAGTTTAATTGCATTAGGTAGGGTGAGAGCGAGAATCATTTGGGTCCAAAGAATTTCAGTTTAAACCATAGAATGAATGATAACTAATCAAGGAGACATTCAAATATAATCAATTCCATATTTAAGATTTAGGAACATTAAATCGTTAAGCATATTTGGTGAACAAGACCTACTCCTTGCTTTTAATCTCTTCCACTCTCTATCTTGACTCCAAATTGACTTTGTTGAATCTGTAAAAGGAATTCCTGAACCCAATATGTTAGTCAAATTAAGGGGATATAACTGGCGACCGATATATATTCTATTTTTTCTTTTATTTCTCTCCAACGGCTCTGATATCCACCTTTTGTAAAGGCGGCAACTATCGCTTCTGTTACTATCTAGAATTTTTTTCTGAATATGAGTCTTCATCTATTTCGTTAATTGGCAGTGGATTGGTTCCTTCCATTTCACCATACAATATGGGTACTCTCTTAAAATTCACTCCGTAAATCTAATCTAGTGTTATTGGGACTGATGAGATCATATTAGCTAGTTCAATATAAGAATAAATTATATATATAGAAATAATTAAATTTTAATTTCAGTAACGATGATTAATCTGCAATTACAAACTTTTGTTCTTTTTCGTCACACACGATTCATATATATTCAATAAATATCTATAATGCCCCCCCAAATCTTTCTTGGAGGTTTCTTAGTAGTTTTCACCGAAAGTTTCGAATAGTACTCGAATATTAAGTGAATAAACTAGGGAAAAATAATTGAAGGACGAGAATTGGGAACAACATTTTTTGAGTCGCCAAAACGGTTAATAATTCAATTTAGTTTATATAATATTGAGTAACACAGATATTTATTATCGATGCATCTTAATATTAATAACAAAAGAAAACGGATATTAGATAAAAGTTCATTTTTTATTATTATTTGTTTAGGGCTTGAATGGTATGCTGCTGAAAATCTGATTCTCCTTGACCTTCTTCTTCTTCTCAATTCTTTTGTGTTCACTATGCAGTCTATCAAAGGGAGTTTAGTCAATCTGAAATTGGGACACATACTTGGAATTATCTCCATTGGCCTTTTTGATGATCTTGTCAGATTGTTTGGAAATAGAAAATTGATTGGGATTTTACTCTTTGATTTCTGAAGCACATTTAACAGCTGATGATTTATTGTAAAGTCGATCAAACACTCTCATTTTTTACTCTGAACCTTATTAGGCAGACCCATACTGATTTATACTGGGAGTGAATGTGCATTCGTCCAACTTAGCCTAACTTTCATTCTCCTACTGTTGTACAAGTTGTTGTTGCTAATCAAAAAAATGGTTGTAGAGTCGTTCTTCAACTGGGATCGATAAGTACTCCTGTTACCCAATTGGTTAGCTTACCAATTGTGGTTTGAAGGAGTAGGTCTTTTCCTGGCTTACTGGTTTAGGCTGTCTTTAGGACAAGGCATTTTGGTACAGACGAGAGAATGGATCGCCTTCCAAGATCTTTGAGAAACTGTGATTGACTTGGGGTCTGAAAGTGCATTACTTCAATTCACTTTTGGTCTTGATTTCCATACTGATTTGGTGTTTCATCTTTTGATCGTATCCAAATTGTGATAATCTGTCGTAAACTGGGGCTGTCGTGTCTAGTTGTTGGCTCTTTTTGGAGATTTGAGGTTAGAAGGTGCACTCTTTCAATTGATCTTCGATGACTTTCTATTGGTGCATAATTTATTTCTCTTCTTTCTTTATGTATTAATCGTAGAGGTAAACTGTGGATTGGTTGTTGCTGTTTGACAAGGATTTGGACTCTTAGGGAGTGGATTGACTGTGTTTGCTTCTGGTAGTGAACTGCTTGGCACTATTTGGATGAATGGGTTTTGGGTTGGTTTATTGCATTAGCCATATTTGGGAGACTCTGTTTGACAAATCAATTAATGATTGTCGATTTAGGGTTACGAGATGCATGAAGAGCATTTAACTCAGGTCGTCTTGGGTTGATTCAAAAGTTTAATCTTTCTCCAATATTCCTATGGTTCTGCAAAATTCTACAAATTCGTTAACAAATTAAACCATTATTAATAATTATGTTTTTAAGAATTGCTACGACTTTCTTTAGACAACCTTAGTTGAAGAATCAATTAAGGAGGTCCTTGACGCAGGCTCCCATGTTATCGATATTAAGAAATCACAATTTATTCATTCAAAATCTGTCCTATCTGCAAAGTTAGTTTTACCAGATGGAGGAGAGCAACGACGAATTGGAGTTACTGTAAATGAAATTCAATTTATAAAAGACAGGAAGAAGTTCCAGTAGGCAGAATGCAGTGAGACGACTCTCTAACACCCATCAACATTGTGATAATATTAATATACCAATAATCATTCATTATAATGTGCATTTCCTTCTTTTAAATGTGGATAGTACTTAATTCTTTATAAATATATTAATTCCAAATCTTAATGCAATTTTTATTATTATTCTAAGTAAGATCCACATGGCACTCATTTGACTCCCAATTATCACGTAATGATTAACTGATTAATTTTATTAAATCACTAAAATATAATGCATAGACCGAAACCCCACATTCGAGTTCAACAAGAAAAGGACATTTTGGATGGGTTCAGCAGATTGCAATAAGTCTAGCCCTTGATACAGATCAATCCTACTGTCGATAAAATCCCCAATCTCAAGAAAATACAGATCTTGGAAGACAGATATATATAAATAGAAAAGGACAATAGATTGTTATTGGAAAAAATTACAAACATTATGAAGAGTGAAACCACTCGAGTGGGAAGACAGAAACGAGCTTCGAGTTTTGAAAGCAGGAAGAAAAGTGAGTAAAGACAAATCCAAAGAGAAAATCAGATGTTGTTATCCAAAATAAGTAATAAAAAGTCATCCTATTCCAAAAACCATTTTGATAAAGAGTGGAATAAAACTAAACAATATTTTATCAATCTTGGAGGGTT
This sequence comes from Paramecium octaurelia, assembly GCA_905182995.1. Lineage (NCBI taxonomy): Eukaryota > Ciliophora > Oligohymenophorea > Peniculida > Parameciidae > Paramecium > Paramecium octaurelia. The sequence continues at coordinate 199,453 of CAJJDP010000142.1, read as the reverse complement.
GCGTACTTTAAGTTCAAAGTAAAAACAGTTTAATTATTCATTTTTATATTGACGTTTTTCCATTTCATTTTTGTTTCAAATACTGCATCCTAATTTATTTTACAGTATTTAATCCAATAGAATTTCAAATTCAACAATTAAATTACTGATTCTGATTCTCATTATAATTTATGGGAGTTTAAGTTCTTTTTATTGAATCTTTTAATGTTATTAACATTTAGTAAGAATTAAATCAATATGATTAATCTCATATGAGAATAGTAAGTATTCTTTAGTTTATTTGTTTATTTTACTTCTTATTATATAATTTTATTAATGAAAGAAATGTCTCTCACTTTTAAGATAATCCTTTTGGGAGATTCCAATGTAGGGAAAAGCAGCATTCTCAAAAGATACTCGGAAAACACATTTTCAGAACAGCAGACTCCCACAATTGGGTTAGCTTTTTATAAGAAGGTTGTGGAAAGAAAAAACATTAAAATAACGCTTGAAATTTGGGATACTGCTGGTTAAGAAAAATTCAAGAAGATTGCACCTATTTATTATAGAAATGCTTAAGCAGTCTTAATTTGCTTTGACGTATCAAATAGAGATACTTTGGAAGGAGCAAAGAGATGGTTGGAAGAAATAGATAAATATTTAGATCCTGACTGTGTTAAATTTCTGGTTGGAAACAAATAAGATTAGGGTGCATTTGATGTTGATTAAGCATTTCTGGAAAGTAATCATATGAAGTATATTTAAACATCTGCAAAGACAGGACATAATGTGGATATGTTATTTCGAAGAGTTGCTCGAACTTTGGCAAAGAATAAAATAAAAAAGATGGAAAATCTTGATCAAAAAGCAATCATAACTCTTTAAGTACAAGGACCAGAAGAAAAATAAAAAGCATCTCTTTGTTGTTGATTTTTGTTTCATTTCAATCCACTTCAAAATTAATTCTAAGTTTCATGTTATTAAATACTTATTAGTAATTCCATATTTACTCTTAATGATTAAAACTCCTGTATTCTCTTTATCCTTAGGTAGTTCAATAGGTAGTTCAATATTATGGAATTTATTTTTAGAGTATATATTTTTATTTATATTCTAATTAATCCCAGTTTATTAAATAGATATGAATGAATATTTTGTATATATTTGATGTATTATTGTCAAAATATTCATCTAGCATTATTAGCTGCAGCTACAATATCAGCAAAGGCTGGCTTTAAGGCAGCACCTCCGACTAAGAATCCATCAAGATCTGGCTATTTAATTAAGTCGGCAGCATTCTTTTCAGTCACTGATCCTCCATAAATAATTCTGGTGGCTTATTCGGCCTATAAAGATAGAAATACACAATTACTTATGTTCCAATTTAAGATTTAAGCCATCCTCTGATGAATGCATGAACTTCTTAAGCTTATTCTGGACTTGCTGTTCTTCCTGTTCCAATTGCCCAAACTGGTTCATAGGCAACAACAACTTTGCTCCATTGGTCTGTTGTCAATTCCTCTAAGGAAAGTGTATAATAAATAAGAATTACTTTTGATTGCATCTAATTATGCTTAGATCACTTAGGTTGTTTAACCAGCCTCTCTTTCGGCCAATTTTTCACCAACACATGCCATGACACTTAGCTGGTAATCCAAAGCTATTCTGGTCTTCTTTCCAACAATTTCATTGGTTTCTCCGTAGTATTATCTTCTTTCAGAGTGACCCAATATAACCCAGGGGATTGCAAGGTCTTTGACTTGCTCAACACTGATTTCTCCAGTGTAAGCACCCATCTTAGTTAAGGATGAGTTTTAGACGGCCACTTAAACATTCTTTTGAATGTTGGCTTAGACCCATGGGACATGTAAGAAGATTGGAGCAACAGCGACCTCTGAAGGATATATAATGTCAATTACCAACTTTTTTAGTATCAAAAACGAGTTTGTTGATGACTGTATTGATCAAACTTTAAGTTTGAGCTATGGTGTTGTTGCATTTCCAATTACCACCTACGAAGTATCTTCTCATAATTAAATTATTTAATTAGAATGTATAAACTTACTAGATTTGAAAACTAAATAAAATTGATTATAATATAGAATTTATATTAATAAAATATATGACCAAATAACATACTTTGAATTATTTTTAGAATTTAATCGAAATATTATGAATTTAGTTAAATAAATAATTGTTTTTATTTATGAAAAATCTTGTAGAAAGGGGAATTCATACTCTAATAGTCTCACATTTCTAAAAGTTATAATATATATTAAATCTGATTAAACATTCTTTTTGAATATTTAATTATAATTAAATGTTAAGTACATCGTAAACTAGAAGTACCACTGAAACCATAAGTCGTGTGATAATTGATTAAAAATACGTTATTGTGAAAAATATTTACAAGGGACAATAGTACAACCTCTACTTAGGTAATAAATGATGAAGTTAAAAGATAGTTAGCTATTAAAAAAGAATAGTCAGATGATATCAATTCATCCAGTCACTAAGAGAAATATTACCTGATTAAAATGAAAAAGTATATCTCCTCATAATACCCTAGATAAACATAGTAGAATGAGGCAATCCCAGAACTCTAGTTTCTAAATAGATTAAAAGACTGTAACGAAATCATTTCCTACTTTAGTTAATTGTGTTCCCTTTCTCATTAATCATGGGGAGTAAGTGATTAAAGGATCCAAATACCATTATCAGGTCATGGAACGTCACGGTCCTTCCATTAAACTAATATACAATTATTTATCTAGAAATATACCATTACCTATTTTATGCCTGATTGCAATTCAAGCGGTACTACTCCTATGTTATTTCTAGTTGACTTGTCTAGAGATTGTTCACAAGCATTAGATTGTCCACAGAAACATAAGACCCAAAAAAATGTTAATCTCTCTAAGTGGCAATGAAATTTTATTAAGCGATTTCAAATATGCTTGCAGGTTCAAAAAATAATATGGATCGCTGATGGTAAACGAAAGCTATAAATTAAACTCAAACAAATTATTTCTAAACAAATATTCAAGTGTCAATCAGCATCTTAACCAAGGTAATCAGTAAAAACATTTTTAAGTTCCAACGCCCAAAGACGATCTTGAATCTTTAGCCTACATCCTACTTATGTATGCCTCCAATTCCACTGTATTCTAAGTTAAAGCTGAGAACAAGGCACTTAAACTCAAAAAGTTGGAGAGCATTAAATTGTCAATTATTCCTGAAATTGCTTTTAAATAAGCTCCTCTTGAATTCATTCATTTTCTCCATCTAGTAAAGACCAGTAATGCTAACGACTATCCCTAAGATTATGAGAAATTTAAGCAATTATTTAGAAAAATCATTTAACTTAGTGGGTATAATGAAAGAGAACTCTCATACCCGCTGTTTCATATGAATCTACAAGAAAAGACTCAGCAATCCCAATTTCATAGTTAAACTAGCAAGTTTAAGAAAATGCAACACCAAAAAATGAGTTCAGAATCAATCAAAGAAGAAGAAGCAGATGATGAAATGTCAGTATATCAAACGGAAAAAGTGGGTGAAGACAGAACTATTGAACCCTTGATTAAAGGATTGGCAACAAAGTAATTTAAACATATTTCTTTTTTAAATTAACCTTAAGCTGCATCATAAATTGTAAAACTCAAATTTACTAAGAAATGATTCTTTTGATATAATATATTTGCTTTTTCTCAATTTTCCTTTTATAAAAATAATATATATATTGTGTAAAATCGGAGTTCCAAAATTAGAATTATTAAGAATTCATTTGAATTAAAGTTTCAAATTGAAATCTCAGAATTCAGAACATTGTAATTGTTTCTAAAGAGGAATCATTCATTCTTTAAGAAATAGACGTGGTTCAATTATATTTACATAGAAAAATAGAAAAATAGAAAAGTTAATTATTCACATGGTTCTTCTGTAAAATTCATAGGCTTGTTGAACCAAAACCTTATTGTAGGGCTGTACCTTCTAAAGGAGACTTTTGAGAGAGATTTCACAACATCCAGCATTTTCAGAGATCACATTTAAGTTTAAGCCACCCTTCTCTTGGAAGATAAAGTCGCCAGTCAACTTGACTAGGGCAGAAGCAATGACATGTTCATGTTCGCCTTGAACCAAATTTTGATTCTTTAAGGATGAGTAGAAGAATCTACATAAGGTTTGAAATTTCTGATTAAATCCAATAGCGACACATATTCTGGTCATATATTGTAGGGTAAAGGCATCTTGATCAAAAGGTTTGATCTGATTGAGTTGGATCAATATCTTGCGCACTTGTTTTTCATCACAATTTAATGTTTAAGTTATTTCCTTAATTCTCAATGGGATTAAAAGAATTCTCAAAGATTAAATGATCAATGCGCAAGCTATTGATTAATATTTTTTCGATTTTACTTTCTCATTTAGAGAATTATTTAAGAGATCAACACTCTATTGTTTGATGTTCTCAATATTTATTCCATTTAAAAGATTGCTATGAGTTAATTTAGCAAGCATCTCATCAACCAAAAGTATGACCTATTTTTACCTTCTTTTATCTGATTTCTAAAGCGTTATTTGTGGTTTCGTATCATCTGAAGATGAATTATCGTAAATATTCCAGTTGAATTTTGGAGGTGGAGGTCTTTAATTAATATTGCAATTCATTTTTTAATTTATTAAAATTTAATAGGGTTAATTCGATTTGTATTTTGATAATTAAACAAGGTTTGATCAGAAAGTAACAGTTCAAATTCTATAGAGTAAATTGAAGAGATGTGGAATTTTAAACAATTCAAATTAAATAAAGAAGGTAAAGATAATAATTTAAAAGAGTTCAGTTTTATTAACCGTCAGTCATTAATATTAATTATATAATGGAAAATCAACGGATAACCAAAAGTGTGAAATCTGCTACTTCCTTGAATTCTAAATAATCTACCAAAATTATCCAATGTAATTCTAAAATAACCCATCAAATAGAACCAAATGTGCTCATTCAGCAACATCCAACCCAAATAGTAAAGCACTCGGCTTAATAAAACATCCCTCCAATTCCTCTCAAGTAAGTGAACAACATACTGCCAACAAGAGAAACTCCAATTTTTAAGCAAACTCAGGAAGAACGATGCTCTTACACAAAGTATAATATCATAGACATTCTAAATTAGAGATGCCACATGTTTAATGGCTAAATTAGATTCACTTAGGGAAATCAAATCAGTAGATAGTCCCATACGAAGTCATGTCTCCCCCATCCCTTCTACTTTATAGAGTGTTGTGGTTCTCACTAAAAATAATGCTACCAAATCCTAACTGTTATAATAAGTTGCTTGTTCTAGTTGTGTAGAACCATTTAAAATATATAACAATAATAAGAATGTTAATCAAACTTAATAGTTAAGCCAAACACTTCCTCCAAAAAAGAATTACGAAACTATGATCTAATAACTCATGAATGAATAAGAATTTTTAGTTAAATAATATAATGATAAAATTAAATTATTAGAATAGAAAACTCAGGAGCTTTCAAAGCAAAATAATAATTTAGTTGAATAAAATCAATTATTTTTGGATTAAAACCTATAGTTAAAGAATGAAGTAACTATATTTCAATCAAAACAATAATAAAAAAATCATGAGTACTTAAATGAAGATACATTAAAAACTGTTTAACTTTTGGAACATCAATTGGAGTAAAAGAAGGAAGAGCTAAAATAATTGATATAGAATATGGATGAAATCCTCTCGATTAACTAAAAAACAGAAGAAAAAAATAATGAACTTTCATAATAAATAAATAATATTCTGTAATAGAAGGATAGAGAAATTAATGCTTATTTCACTCAGATCAATACATATAAGTAAACCATCTAAGAACTTGAATTAAAAATAGCATAATTAATATAAAGTGATTAAATACAATAACAAACCTTGGAAAAAGCTTAGACCAAAATAACAGTACTTGAACAATCAGACAAAAATAAATAGGGTTCATAGCTTTCATCATAGTAGTTAAAAGTAAAATGTATTTATATTAAATTAGTTCAATGTAAAAGAAACATTTGAATACAAATAATTAGTGTTAGAATTAGATAGCAAATGTGTTACTATTACAGAAAAAGAGAATTAAATTGAAACACTAAAGATTAAAAACTAAATGATTTAATAGTAATTGGCTCAAACCTAAGCATCCTAGGTTACTAATAAAGATCATCAAGAAGCTTTGAGATAAAAGGAAGTAGAAAATGATGATTTGAGATCTTAATTGATTAGTAAAGAAGAGGAAATCGAAACACTAAATTAACAACTAAAATTTGTTAGGAAAGAGAAGGCTAAATTATCCATAAATTTAATGAATGCTGGAATGGCAAATCTTGTGATGTTATAAAGCCAATTTTAATAGGATGAGATTACTGCTTGAATAAATATACTTATAAAAAGAATAACTATCAAATACCAGTTAAAATATCATATTCAAATTCACAATCTATCTAATCCAAATTGCTATTTGCAATATAACCTACTCCATGTTTTTTACCATTTTAAAAGCTCCCTTTATAATGAATTCCTTCCAAATTGTAAAATAATGTTCCCTAGCCTTCTGGTTTTCCATCCACTATCTAACCTGTATAATATAGTTTGCTATCTTATTGTATTTCATTTGCATTGACATTGATGACTTCTCCTTCATATTTTTTAAGTAATTGCAAAATTTCCTCAATAAATGCATTTTTCTTTTCAGCATCTGAATTTAATTGCAATTATTAATGAGGCCTTTGCTTTTGTGATCCTTGTTTGATCACTTCCTATAATATTTCAATATCATCTTCAATTGTTGAATATACTTGAAGGACCTTGATAACATTTTTTTAGGAAATTTGGAGTTCAAAATGCTGGCGATGATAAAATGGGACATTATCGTATGCTTGTAATGTTTTGATTCCTGAGATTCTGCAATTTTGGATAGACATTTTGGTTATAGCATTTGAACTTTCCAATTTAGAGATTATCTATGTAAATTCATTTAATACATCTAATTCACTATTACTATTTTTAATATAATAGTTTAATTGTGCAAGATTTGATAGATAATACATTGTGCCATAAGAGTCAACAAAGAAATACGATATTTTGAAGGTCTTGTTTTTTTTTCTTTGTTTTGTAAAAAAGCCGGTCATCTGTGTTAAACTTGCCATTTAATTACAAATTATAATATAATAATATTATCACATACTTCACTTTCATCATTATTAGATTGTCTATTATTGTGAATTGTTTTGCTCGATTCTTTTCTAAGTCCAATCATATTGATAATCCATTACGAATCTTTGCTTTTGAAATAGATCTCGAAAGAGTTGTCTACAATAATCATAATCTGGCTTATCTGTAAACTACAAATTTCTACAATATTTGAGATATTATTAGAACTCTATGGGAGTCCCTGCACAAAGCAATTCAATGCTAGTGGCTATTTTCGATTCCATGATCCTTTCATACTTGTCCTTTTTGTTATTATTTTTTAAATTCTGCCAAGGCAACGTCCCTTTCAAGAAGTATATTAAAACATATCCAATGCTTTCCAAATCATCCCTTCTACTTTGTTCTAATCCAAGATGAGTGTTGATGGAAGCATACCTTGCAGTGCCTGTCAAATTCTTTTTCTCCCTATACGGAATGTGAGATCCATCCCTTGTAATGAATCGTTTAGCCAGCCCAAAATCTATCATAAATAAGGTTTGTGCCCTTTTCCCCAATCCCATTAAGAAATTATCAGGCTTAATGTCTCTATGTAGAAAATCCTTTGAGTGAATGAATTCCACCCTGGTTATCATCTAATCAACCAGCATGAGCACAGTCTTTAAAGAGAACTTCCTTTGACATTGTGTGAGCAACTCTTCAAGAGAGGGTCCCAATAAATCCATCACCATAATATTATAATCTCCCTCTGTTGAGCAATAGTAGACCTGGGGGATCCCTTTTTCTACAGCAGCATTATCCTAACTGAGATGTTAATAGAGTTTCGCTTCATAGTATAGTTGAGGATGTTTGGCGCTTATGGGCTCTAATTTTATGGCGACCTCTATATTATTTTTAAGCTAATATGGACTTTAAATAACGCTCACATACATTGATTCCATGGAATATTTCTCCGAATGCTCCGCTTCCTAATTTTTTTGTTAATTTAAACGTTTTCCCTATTTTGGAATCCATTATTTTGAAATAAATTAAAATATTATAAAATAAGGCTATTACTCCATCGAGGTATCCTTGAAATTTAATATAATTTTAAAGTATCCCACACAATTTCATCTCAACAATAGATATAAATAATGAGTTTTTTCCATTTCAAAATTACACTCATAAATGAAGAGCAAAGAATTAAGTAAATATAACATTATTTTAATACATTTTGAATTAGTTCTTTATTTTGATTGATACACTGCTTAATCGAGCTATTTTGTGTTTAAATTCTTGCATTTGCTGTTTTAGATCTCAAGAACTATTTAAAAAAAAGCATATATATTATAATATTTATAAAGTTGTGCAGTTCAATTGGGTTATTGAGATTGATATATGATATATGTATATAATCTACTATTAATAAATACATCAATAAATAAGTTGCAACCTTATTGTTATCGTATAGTTTGAATATTTGGTTGTGTTTTCGTTTTTGATTAGAGACAGCTATTTGATTTTGATGATGTCTTTTTATGTGATTCAATAATAAGAATAGAACAGTATTTTAATAAGTTGAAATATTTTTGCACTACTGCTTGGTGATTTGTTTATAAATTTATTAAAAATAGAGAAAAATGGATTATGATGTTGACTATTACCCTTCTCAAATCGTAGAGACAATTGGCGATGTAACATTTAGCAGTTAATTTGATGCTGGAAATTTGAAATCTGTTAGGAAGGAATCCTACAATAAAGTAAATGGTGTTGATTTAGAATTTAGTATATTTTAACGATTTGCAATGACACAGGAATAAATGGGAAGAGTGCAACATACCGGACTTGGTTTTATTTTTCAGTGGAGGGAATGGATAATGCAAGTTTAGTTACATTTGTTATATCGAATATGCAAAATTAAGTAGTAATGAAAAACAATTTGAGATTGGTTTGTTCAAGGATGGAATGCAGCCTGTATTTAAGACGAACAATGAGTGGCAAAGAGTGAGGTATCCTTGTCAGTACCGTTTGTTACCAGATGGGTTGTTTGAAGTTACATTCCAGCATCTATTCTAAAGCAATCAGAAGGTGTACTTCGCTTTCACATATCCATGGTCAAACCAAGACAACGAAGTATCAATTGGCAATATGTAGCAATTCATAAACTAAATGATTCAATAAGGAAGGCAGCAGATCAAAGATCTCTATATAAAATTGAATGTGTTGGGATACTCAAAGGAGAGAAGGCCAATTCACTTGTTAACCATTACGAGCAATAACAATTCGACCAACAAAGTGGAGGATCCAATCAACAACGTGTTTCCTGAAGCATCCGAAAGTCGTCCCATAGTGTAATCGATGAATTGATGAAATTAGATTCAAGAAGAAATACATCTTCATCTCGGCCAGAGTCCATCCAGGAGAACTCCCAGGATCACATGTGTTGAATGGTATAATCAAGTTCTTGTTGAATCCTAATGACAAGGCAGCGGAAGTGGCTAGAAATGAATTCGTTTGGGTCATTGTTCCAATAATAAATCCAGATGGAGTCTACAGAGGTCATTACAGAACGGATTCGCTGTGCCAAAATCTTAATCGTTATTATCTGAATCCAAGTCTGAATGACCATCCAACCATTTATGCAATCAAGGAATACATATTAAGACTGCATAACACAGATAGATTCTATGCCTACATCGATCTCCATGCTCATGCAGGTCATAAGGGAATCTTTATATTTGGAAATCAATTGCCAAATCTGCACATGCACACACAGAATTGTCTCATCCCTAAATTATTGACCCTCTACTCGGAAATCTTCGATTATGATGGATGCAATTTCACTGAAAAAAACATGTATTCAGCTGACAAAGGAGATGGATTAAGCAAAGAGGGGAGTGGAAGAGTGGCTCTATACAAAGAGACCAACATCATCTACTCTTACACTGTGGAATGTAATTACAATTCTGGCAAGATTACGAATCTGTTACCCAAGTCTAGTTATCTCTCCGATTAGGAAGGTTTAATTGTTTATATCATATATAGACATTTATTATACCTATGGGAATGAATAAATTGATGATTAGATTGTCTTGGGAATACCATAGCAAACCACTACCAATAAGACCTACTTCTATACCATTAATGATTATGAACAAGTTGGCCAAGGCATTATAATGGCTCTTCTTGATGTCAACTTACTTAATCCCTGCAGCAAAATACCTGACTCATAATTTAAGACACTGGCCAATCTTAAATCGTTTCTTGCTTACAACATCATGAAAGTCATGCATTTCAGATTTGAACCATACCTAAGGAGAGTTCTTAAGTATTTCATCTTGTCTAACTTATAGGAATATCAACAACAAAGAAAATATACCTAGGACTTTGAAGTCCTTCTATGATTACATTAAAAGTAATCAAATTAGAGACAACTTAGAATAAAATGAATAACAATAAACCAAATAGCAATTTTCCAGGAAACCTCCATAATAAGAATTAAAACTATAAAAACAGACACTTCAATTGTAATCTTAAAAGTTAGAAAAACTACCTGAAATATAGAAAAAGTCTATTCAATAAAGGCAAGTCTCTCAGGAGAATTCTAAGAATAGGAATACATCTGAAGGGAAAGCATAACCACTATAATAATAGTTTTAAAAATAGTATAAATCCTTCAGAATCACCAAGAATTGTGCAAAAGCTACCCAATAATGATGATGATCAATATTATATACCTATAAGTTTTATGATGATATTCTTTTCAGTTTATTATACGATTGTTAACCACTCAATTCTTTATAATCAAATTAAATAAGGAGTCAAATATATTTAAAAACAACATAAAATAATAAATCATTGTTTCCAGATGGAGAATATGGATAAATAATCAAGGAGTAAGGTAGGATAATAAGATTTAAGAGTATCAAAATCGAAATAGCAAACCTATTCATCATTATCCTTGCATTTGAATACAAGCTATTTGTTTTACATAAGATGATGAGAGTTAATGCATTCTAATCGAATTTTGCCATCACTTACCTAACACTTAGAATTCTTATCGTAATATTTTTGATTGAGTAAATTAAACTTTGGTAAATCTGTGTATTGACTCTTATATCCAGGAGGCAAGGAAGCTTATGGTTTGTAAATAATGACTTCATCATCTCTCCTTTTCTTCTATTCCTTCTTCCTAATTACTGTTAGCATTTCTTGAATGAATTCTTTTTCTGTTTTGTAATGGCCATATTTAAAGCTGCACTCTGTATTTTGCGATGGATACTATTTTTGTAAATACTTTTGTGATTCTATTTTGTAGTCACTCTTATAAGAAAGGAACTCTCTATCAGTTTCACTCTTTCTTGGTCGCCCTCTGCCTCTTCTTATGTAAAAGTCATAATCTTCTTTGTCATCATTTCTATCTATAAAATGTGTTTGAATCGAAATGCTATCGTAATTTTTGTAATAGTTAGTTTCCTCAAACAGTTTATTAGTTTGGTTTAGGAGAGCATATTTGTTTCCAGATGTGTATTTCTTATAAACTTGACAACCTTTGTGCATGATGTGAACTCTAATTTTAATATGACTATTTGCTTTGTAAATTTTAGTATGATAAATTTTATAATTTTGGCATCTTTCAAATCTGGTGATCAATTAATTCGAAATTCCCTCAAAGGCAGTTTCAGGTTCCCAAGTTGATTCTTATTTTGAATAACCCACCCATTTAATATAGTATTCAAAGCCATTTTGATGTCTTTTGCCGTGAACAAATTCGACATCGAATTGTTATTATTGAAATTCCATGTTGCAAATAGTTACTAAATGGTTCCTTTATTTCCATGATTATTTTTATATAGAATAATTAATATATTATATATATATAAATCATTTAGGTTTTTTATCCTTTTTGGGTGGAACAACCACTGAAGGTTTGTCTTCTTATGCTCTGGATTTGACTTGTTGTCTGACTTCATCCATATCTTTGCAATCCTCATCTGAACTGTCCTCTTCCTTGTATACAAATTTAATGTTCGTTTCGCCATTCTCATTGATTTCTTGAGAGATGTAACTCTACAATAGAGAGAAAGATTACCTTTGGATTGAGACATATAAAGTCTTCGACTTTGTTATATCTGGGATTGGTGTTAATGGACTCTTCATTAAGAAATTCCTAGGTTTTGGACAAGACAGTCAGCATTCTCTCTAGTCTGAGCTGAATGGTGGATGCAGTGGCAACCAAAGCGTGTCTCTTGATTTCAATGTTCTTGGGTTTCAATCCCTTTCCACTCAATTGATACATGATTCTTGACAATGACATGGTGACTTCATCAATAGACTTCTCAACCTTTTTGACTTACTTCTCCTTTTCTTAGAGTAGATCCTATTATTTGGTGACTTCTCTTTCTTATTCATCCAAATTGATTTGGGCATCCAAAATAGAATTCTCTTATTCATATTTCAATTTCTTGATTTCAGCTCTCAATTCCTCATTTTGTCTTTCATATCTTTCGATTTCCTTGCCTACATATTCTTAAATGTTTTTCAGTTCCTGTTAATCTAAATCCATATTGAGTTTGTACTTCTGCATGTCTTCCTAACTAGCAATGCTGGTGACTACTCTCAATTTTTGAAACATTTATTTCTACATTATTCACATACTTACTTTCTTTTCCAATTCCTATTGAATATCACTCTTCTATTTGTTGATATTTTGAGTGGCATTCTCAATAGCCAATTTAGCCTTATCCTTTTATTCTCCCTTCTTCTTCTTTTCGTTCTCTTCTTTGATTGCAATGATCTTCTTCTCCCCCTATTACACAATTTCCAATGCTTATAGATCTCCACATTTTGATAACTCATCTTCCAGGATCTCTTCAAGCATGGGATCAAATCCTCTCTTCAGACTTGCTCCAAAAAAGTTCTGTTAATTTTGAAATTCATTTCTATATTTTGAAACTATCTTCGACAAAGACTCTAATTGCTTCTTGCGACTCATCATACTCTATGAGGATGCCTCATATTATTGGTATTTGATTTTCAATCCATCATAGGTAATCTAACATTGTTTTTGGACTTCCAATAGCAATTTTCCTTGATTTAATTATTCTAATTACTTCGCTTCCCATACATATCCCTGAGTTTGGCTATTTCGTAGGCTTGCTTGGCCATCTTCTCTTCTTGTACTTGTTCCTTCTGCAGTAATTCCTCAATTGACTCTTTGACTTCAGTGTCATCATTTTGAATTGCCAAATCGTTCAAAAGCTCATCCATCCTTCGACTCTTGATTATCATCTGCTTGATTTCATACAGCAATCTATCCTTATACAATCGCTATTTATTCAATTATTCCTCCTTTCTTTCCAAAGCACCTTATATTTTTGGCCTTGATTCCAAGTTTTGCAAAGCTGTAACGATTCTTTTATTATATAAATCATGCAAACTTTTTTATTGTTCATTTCCAATGTGAGCATATAAATCTTTATAATGATTTTACACTAAATCCTCATACTCCTTCTTTATCTCCTCAATCTGTTACTATTGAGATTCCTGCAGAGGTTTGGGTTTCTGCGTCTTATCCTTGTCCTTTTTCCCAGGGGCTACATTTACACACTATCACATACGTAGTAATTTCGTGGTTGCCTGCTGCAAAGCATCTCGGAACAATTCAATCTTTTTTACTTTCGAAAGCGACTTTGGAGAATGCTGATGTCCTGGCTGCGACGATTTCTGATTCACACTTTTAGAAGCATTCTGATTGTTCCCCAATTACGGCAGTTTTGAATTAGAAGTCTAAGTCTTTTACGGCTGTAACTGATTTTATTCAATGCTTAATTACTTCCTTCTACCCTTTGTTAATTGTTGGCTCTGGTTATTTCGAAACATTTATTTTCGGCTGCACCAATGATACTGGTGCCGTGAGATCAAATGTAGAACCGCCTCCATCCATTAGTTACATAATTTATAATTAATACTAATTGAAATTCTTTCAAATCTCTTACTTATCATGATGGATAACCTTTAGGAAAGGAGTAAAATGATTAATTACTCACTCCAACTTACAAAAATCATCGTAATCTTGAAATACACCATAAACCTAAAAATGAATTATAATTTTATCTATTTATTGCTAAAAACACAGAATAAATTTGAGTCATTAGAGTTAGTTAATACAAATTTATAAGTCTATTTCACTATGATTGATTTCTTAGACATGAAGAATAATTCTATGAGATATATATATTCAATTATTATGTTGTCTTAATGAATACTATCCAGCAGTAATATTTTGTGGTAATCTTTAGTAATATTGTTGATTTCTTTGAATACATGCCTGAAGGATAGATAGAAATAGTCAATGAATCTCCTTTTGATATATTATACAAAGAAGGCTTTTACTCATTTTAATTTAATCTATTTTAAATGTTTGTACTTAAATATTTTAAAGGAGTAGAAGAGGGGGGAGTATTCTAAGCATTTTTATAGGATATAATTAGAATTAATGTTAATACTATTATTTTAATATAAAGGTAGAAATCTTCACTTAGGTTGTTCTAAATAAGCTAAAATAATGTCATCAATTTTATCCTCACTTCCATACATTTCTAAAAATTCCGTTGCCTATTCCAACGATATTTGTACACTTTCCATCAATTAATTGATTTTCTCATCCTTAATTTATTAGAAATTCTTTTTCACTGTAACTACCAATGTTATTTTTTTGCCAAAGAAGTTGATTTAATTTTACTCATCTTTATAAGTCAACTATTTTAATCAATCATGTATTATTACTTAAAATTCATTTTTTTAATTCTAAATTTCTTCTTTTGGCATCTAACAAAGAAATGAGAATTAAGCTGTCATTCTTGGAAGGACATCATCTTATAACTAACACTTAAATTATTAATTACTTCAATTCTAAAATTTTTTAAAAATCCACTAATTCCAACAAAAGCTACTTGATTTCTTTTCCAAACTTAGTTACCTGTATTGACAACTTCAAATTTCAATTCAAATTTTTCATCTGCATATTTGGTTATTATGAAGTCTTGTTGCTTTAATTCCATCTTATACTATTTGGGTTATTAAGCTTATAAATTTTAAGCTTATAATATTCCATGATGTTTAAGTCTATTATCTATTCGTTAAATGACAAATTATTTAAACTCTTCAGAGTGATAATCGAATCCCAAAAGCTCCTACTTTTCAATTTAATTGATAATCCTAGTTTACATATTGAATATACTCTTAGGTTAAGTTTGTATCAGGCATATTTTCTTCGAATACAATTTATTATTTCTATTCTTTGAATTGTTCTTGGTTTTGTGGTTGGGATTCTTGAAGGAGATTCCTGACTGCAGATAGTTGGACATTAGATTGAGTGATTACGCTCTAATTGAGTATTGAAAGGTCGTCATTGGTTAGATTGGGATTGGTGGAATCCTTAACTAAAAATTTAATGGAAGTCCATTTCATCTGGGCGTAGATTTATTAGATTCTGAGTAAGGCTTCTTCATCCTAAATTTTGAAGGGCTCCATTTCTATAAATATTTAAAAGTCTTACAGGGATGTAGTGTGACATAGAGGTCGAATCCTTTCTCCAGTTGTTTTGGGTAGAGGTTTTGGATTGCGTTTTTGATTGCCTCTAGGGTTTTGTGCACTGTTGAGATTTTGTGGGTTTTTGTGTTATATACTATTTTAATATTCATTGTCAATTTAAATAATGTTTAGTGCAATTTAATAATAAATATTGAGAATGTATATTGATGAAAATATTTATGCATATTTAGAAATGAAAAATATAAATATAAATATGAATATTTCAAAAAGAATAATAAATTATTTTTGTGTTGTGGGAACAGGAAATAAATTAATCCCTCAGAATACAGAGTTCTAAAAATGTACTAAATAACATTCTCAAACATAGAGCACACTTTGACATCTTTGGAAATATAGATAAGTCAATTGAGTGAGGACATCCCCATCAAAGATAACGAAAAATGGGTGGATCTCTGTGGCAACAAGCAAGTGTGGTTGAGGTGCATTTACGATCAGAATTCTTAACCAATCACATCTCTAACAATAAAAGAATTAAAAGTTGAAGACAATGAATTAGTATTTGAGTTTTATAATAATACAGAAAATACCATTAACAGAAGACATCTATCCTGTGCCAATCAAGCGTAAGTTCGATTAGCTCACTCATCAGTTCAAGGGGATCAATAATGGGTATTCCTTATATTAAGGATTTTATGACATCTCCCAATACACAGATCAGCAATAAAAAAAAAATCATCATCTCGTCCTATGCTACAAGACCTAGAACTAAAACAATTATCAGCAACCAATTTGTGACATCCAAATGATATTGGCAGATAAAATTGATAAGAAGAAATACACCTCCTCATTCAGCGACATGAGACTAGTGATCCCTAAAGATTTTCATGCAATTCAATTTCCATTAAGCAACTTCCGCTTCATCATTTTCAAATAAAGTAAACCTACTAAACTATATATTTTATTTAAGAATAGTCCCCGTTTAAAGTAGCCTACATGCCCAAAATAATTGATAGATATCCCCTAGTAGATCATCATGAGAGTCCGTTAACTCACATGACAACTATGATCCCAATGGTAATTAATCTAATATGAAAAGCTAGTTTTGTTTTCCACAAGGCATATACATTGAAAAAAGTGAAATAGATCCAATTTCTAAGGGTCAATAAATCTTCAACTTTGTATTGACATCAGAAACTGGAAAAAGGACTTATTGTATATGTTTGATCTTTCATGAAATCATACCTGCAGATGTAATGGAGTAATTGGGACATATAGACAAACAACAATTAATTTGTTATCCTAAATCAATATGCTTATTGAGTTCGTATAATTACCCTGAGCAGATGAGAGAATTAATCAAGTATATCTACAGATGCTCACTCTCTAAAAACAACATCCCAATCGAGAGTACAATATGCAACATCATCAATAAGATTAAATTCCCTCAGCAGACCTTTGAGCAAGAGAATGTATGCTTGAAGTATGTGTTGCCCTCCTATGATATTTGTTTTTACACCAATTACAAATATCCAGTAGGATACAATGAGGCTTTGGAATGTCTGTTTAGATTATTGGACATAAACAGAATCATAAACATTTATAGTGCAATATTATTGGAGAAGAAGATTCATTTTATTTCAAATCACCTATCAGTGCCAGGACTGGTAATTGATGCATTTTTATAATTGTTGTTCCCATTTCAATTCACATCCATTTTGATTCCAGTCTTGCCTGATAGTTTGCGAGGGTATATTGAGGCTCCTGTGCCTTTCTTGATCGGATATAGCCAAAAGAACATAATAGAGCAGAATCAGCATACTTAAGTGGACAGTTTGTATGTGTATTTGGATACTAATTTTATTGTGAATTGCGAAAACTTAACTGCTATACCTGAAAAAGCCTTAAAGAAACTAAAATCTAGCTTAAAGCCTTTCAATAATTTATTTAATGATGATTATTCGAAATAATACTTAAGAAGAGTGGATTAAGCTTATCATATTTATATGGATGATGACAATTACGATCCAGAAATCAATAAAAACATAGATTGGTATTAAATAAGAAATGCATTTTTAGAATGTAACAGTATTCTAATGAAGCAATATAAAAAATACACTATTGCCAATTCAAATAATGAAGGTGATTTTACTGAGATCTTCAATGTTCAGGGTTATTATGATCATTGGAAGAAGGATAAATTTATGTAATAATTCATGGAAACAAGAATATTCCAATATTTCATTTAAGAACGCATTAAATTCAGTGAAAATGAATCGCAATACCAATTCTTTGATAAATACATAGACAGCAAGGATCAGAAACTAAAATTCATGCTCCCAAAATAAATCATTGAAATTTAAGTGCCTGATGAGGACTAACTCACAGACACCATCCATAAATATGACAAATTTCCAGAATTGAATCACGATCTCATGAAGGATTTCTAAGCAGATGAATAGGAGATAAATCAAGAAATGTTGTAAGAAGAAATTCCCTAATTGGATCAGTAGAAATGGTCAAAGTACATGCTTGAAACCATGTACAAGATTTGGTTCTTAATTTTTATTGTTAATGTGAGGAATAATCAAGACAACAAGATATTCCAATAGATGACTGAAGTGGCGATCTTAGTCTTGGAATACATGAGAGAAAAACACTTGAATTTGACTGAGAAACTATTTCGATATGTACTTGAATCATGCGGTTATTTTCAAATGGATTCAAAGGCCTTGTACTTAGTGAAGTTAATGAAAGAAATCAAATTGGAAGCATCCCCAGCAACTCATGGAGTCTATTTCTAAGCTGTAGCCTAGGCTATGAATCAAAAGGGATTGCCAAGTGATCAACAACAACCCTTGGAAATTCACCAAACTGAAGTAGTCTTATTATAAAGAAATGATGGATAAAATGCATATACCAACTCAGTTTACTCTTTACATTCCAACTGTCCAAGTTGCAAGAGGAAATTGCATTTTGAAGAAATCCTAGATTCATATAGAAAGAGTTAGTATGAGAATACTATTGAGTGTTTGAAGACCAACTAGGGTTGTGGGTAGACTTTCATTCCCAAAATACAAATCACATTCTATTAAGAAGAAAATCCCATAGAGGCCGAATTGTATGATATTTACAATCCGATACAAATACTCAAGAATCTAGAGAACATTGTTAATGTCAAAGGGGATGCCTTCTTGATGAGTGACTAATTCGAAAAACAGTATAAGAATTTATATGTTAATGTCATATTTTATATCAGATTAGTGAAATTGCCATATTGTCATTTGGTAAAATTGTAGGATACTAATGAACTGCAAAACCAAGTTGATTAGGCAATCAAGATTTTGCAAATGAAGAAGTCAAAAACCATTTTCTAAAGAGTGGCTCAAGAATTTGATCAGTACAGAGGAAAGTTGTCTTAGCAAGGAGATTCATCGGGAAACTCAAGTTCCAAATTCAAGCAGGATGATTACAATACAGCATAAAACTATGGGAGCAAGTATATGAAGAAAATGTTCTCATCTCTTATTAATGATTAATTTTCACTCCAGAACAAACGACAAAGTTCAAGCAATTTCTAATCATTACAACAGTTTGATGAGACCAAAGCCGAAAGCCCAAAATGAACCTATAATAATTTATTATTTAAATATGCTTATTTTTGTCTTTCAATTAGGGAATTAGGGGGATGTTCAACTTGATCCATACACGATCAAATTTTGAAAGATTTTAAAGAATTTATACAAAACTCAATTAGTTGTGGAGAGTCCCCCCCAATTTAAATGACAGATTAATAAAGGATGTTTTTCTAACATTAAGACACAATATTTATAGTTCAAGTTCAAGATTTTCAACACATGATTCTGTTTTTACGCAATGATTTGAGAAATTATATAGCTTATTAAGGAGATTTATTAGTTTATATTAGTTTTTTCTTTAATCTTTAATTTGTCCGTTCTTTTTTTCCATTTAATATGGATTTTATTATTTCTAATATGCTCATTATTTGTTGCTCCTTCTCATGCTTGCTCTGTCCTTCCAAGAGACTCATGCACTTTTTAGCCTTTAGTTATAAATTAACTTCTAATGGAGTTTACAATTCATTATTCAGAATCAAAGTCTATTCCTTTTGTATGATTGACGAGTCATCCTTTTGATCATTCACCTCGCTTAGCGAAACTATCTCGAAAGGCATGGGCTTATATTTCAAAGGGTGTTCAAGCTATTGCGAAGTTATTTAAGTTAATTTATTTCTGCTGATATATAATTATGGGAAGGTTCTGATGTAGGATTATTATTTTAATTAAATGATTGACTCCTTCAGACTGTAAAATCTAAGCGCATCCTCCATGTATTTATTATTATTAATTATTAAATCAACATGATTTTCATTATTTTACTAATAAATATTCAATCATCATAAAATAACCAAATTTTATATGTTATTTCAATGAACATAGCAAATTAATTTAATAAATCAAATATCTTTACAAATAATTATAATGGATAACTAATTGTTGATCAAGAAGTAATGGCTTATTAAGTCGAGACCAGAGAGGATCGAAGATATTTATGATTCTGATAAGAAAGTATGGCTAACATATAAAAGCGTAGGAATTAGGTTCTGGAGCATATGGCCGAGTCTTCAAGGCTATACACAAGGAATTGGGATTGGAAAGAGCAATAAAGATGATTCCCAAAAAATTAATTGCAAGTCCAGATAGATTCAAAAGAGAAATCGAAATTATGCAAAATTTAGTATTGACATTTAGAATCAATATAGGATCATCCAAACATCATAAAGCTTTTTGAAAGTTTCGAAGATTAGAGGAATATCTATTTAGTCATGGAGTATGAATATATAACATTAAAGAATTTGTACTGGCGGAGAATTATTCGATACAATCATCGAGAAAGGCCATTTCACTGAAAAGGAAGCTCAACAAACATTTCTGTAAATCATGTAAGCAATTCACTATTGCCACACTCATGGAATATGTCATAGAGATCTTAAACCCGAAAACTTTTTACTTCTTAACAAATAACCAGATGCTCCAATTAAAGTCATTGATTTCGGACTCAGTGTGTTGTTCCATGATAGCCATTACAAAAGTGTAGATGGAAAGACATAGATGAAATCAAAAGCAGGAACTGTATGACTATCAAACCTAAAATAGCCTTATTATATATCACCAGAAGTTCTAGATGGAAAATATGATGAACTCTGCGATGTTTGGTCAGCTGGTGTTATTTTATACATTCTGCTTACAGGATTACCTCCCTTCAATGGTAGAAATGATGCAGAAATATTGAAGGCTGTTAAGTCTGGCGTTTATAAATTGGATATTCCTCAATTAGAGGGAGTTTCAAATGACGTTAAAGATTTGATTTAAAAGTTGTTAACCAAACCTGATAACAGATTAACAGCTGGACAAGTATTATAACATCCTTGGCTTACCTCAGTAGAAATCCCTCATTCCATATTAACTTTAGATTTCAAATCATTCAAAGGATTCAGTGCCAGCAACAAATTAAAAAAAGTACATTACATCTCCTAATTAGGTAACACTAACCTATATTGCATCCTAATTATCAGAGGTAGAAATCCAAGAATTGGGAAAATTGTTTAAGGAATTAGATCAAAATGGAGACGGCATTCTTACCTTGGAAGAAGTTAAAAAAGGGTTACATAATTTCCAATAAGAGAGTTGGGGTGAAGTCATTTAAATTTTGAAAGCTATTGACACTGATTGCAATGGAGTTATTAATTATACTGGTAAGATCTATATTATTAATAAGATTAGAGTTTGTCGCTGCAACAATGGAGAGAAATATGTATATGAAAAAGGAGAAACTATTGTAAGCTTTCAAGATGTTCGATATTGATCGAAGTGGTAAAATTAGCAGTGAAGAATTAAAGAAATGCTTGGGAAGTATTATTTACTATATTTTATAAGATAATGAAATATATAGTTAGTCTGATCCATAATTATGGTAAAATTTGATCAGTGAAGCAGACTAGAATAAGGATGGAGAAATAGATTATCTTGAGTTTGTAGAGATGATGGACAGAATTGATGCTAAATGATTTATTATTGGTTCAAAACATATAAAATTCGTATTGTTAATAGTTATCAATAATCAAATATTATAAAAGATCTATATAACATAACCATTGTCAATATTCGATACTTATGATCACTTAAAGTCACTATTTCATTAAAATAATGAAAATATTATTAGGGATGATCAAATAATTACACTTATAAATAATAACAAATTTTTAAAATTTTTTAGAATATCTAGAGAAATTAATAAAAAACACCTTACAGTTTTGAAGTAATGGAATAAGAAGTGAGATAAAGAGTTACTATTTTTTCTTTATTAGTATTTAAAATGCTTATTGAATATAATTCACCATTTTAGTTAGGGAATTAAAATTTATTGGAACTCTTGTTTTATTATTGAAATACTTGATTAGATAATAGAAAAGTGTTTTATTTGGTTAAAAACATTAAAGATTATTGTAATATAGAATCTAGATATGCTTCTGTGTTCTACTTTAGAATAACATTATCCTTAATTTTAATAGTATTGCTAAACATTCTCCAAGTGCATTTTAACCTGAAATATGTAGGACTGATAAATCTAATTTGTTTCAGTTTAATTATTCAGTTAAATAACAAACTAATCAATTTGTAGTAAATATAGTCTCTTTTGAATTATAAGTTAAATTGGTATTTATCTAATTGTTTTTGAAAGATTGATGGAAATATTACTAAATTGACCTAGAAAAATTTATATAGGATAATAATAAACAATTCTAAATATATTCATTACACAAAGTGCTTCTAAGTTTTATGATTAGTTTTCTAAGGATAATCTTGTTCCTATATATTTATTTGAGATGAATATCAACTCCTTTATTACTGTTGTCCTACTTTTTGTTAAATTAATTTAATATTTATAGGTTTATTCTATTTTCAAAAATATATGTGTATCTAGTTTAAAATTCATTTTAATTTAATGAAATTATCAATATAATATGTTAATTTTGTGATCCATTTATATACTAAAAAAAAGGTGAAATATTTGGCTATCAATAACTAGGTCAAAATTATGTTATTTGATGTTTTGTTATTAGGCCATATTTTGTATACTATATTCTAAATAATAATTTATAATATTCTCTAAAGATAATTTAATTTATATATAAATAATGAGATCCAAGCAATAATTTTATAATTATCATGTTATTATATAATCATTATAATATGTTCAATAATTGGATTTTGAGGCTTAGATGAAATCTATTCTTCTCAACATTGAGCTAACAGTGTGTTCTAATTCTTGGATTTAGTGGTAATATTGGCCACTCAGATTTTAGATTTCTTTAGTACTCAATCCTGAGAGTGTTCGATTCACTTTAATTAAGTCAGCTGCATTCAAAGATGGTGTTTACAGCTTTCTTTACCTCATGCTGTTCTGATCTTCTTTCCAAGTATTGGCATCAAAAGAAACATAACTTTGTGATGTAGATCTGTCAAATTTTTTCCAATCTGATAAGGATGCTAAGTGATGGTGTTATGATATGTCATGATCGACATGCAACTTCTTACTTTATAATGGGCTCTAATTTAATGACATCAAATTTTTGTGATCCATATGAAAAGTTTTAGCAATTTATCTTTACTTATCTTCTGTTCCATCCATTTTAGCCTAGGCAGCTTTACGCACATAATTTCTAAACTCTTGCAATTCTTGGCGGTTCATATTATTTGTATTTGTGTATGATAGATTGGAATGATTGTACATTTGAAGGATTTTATGAAAAATAAAAATTTATTTATGAATAAATATCTAAATAATGCTGCTCCATTTAATGAGAAAGATTTAATAATATTAGTTTTCAGAGAGGCCTGTATCTGTATCTATAGAATTTAACAGTTAATATGTTCATATTCATATTTTGCTATCTTATATTAAAATATTAATAATTTAAAATGGATTCATCAATTTACAATGTCACAATTTTTTTCTTTGGATAATCGGTTTCACTTACTTTAGAGAAAAATACTACAACTTTAGAGCTCTACGAATTTTTAGCATTATTCTCTCCAGAGTATTCACCCATTCATTAATATTAGGGAATTTGAAAAAGTTAGACAGGAGAGGCTTAGATTCTTCTTGCCCGCTTAGAATTTATTTTTATAGATTAATCAATTGACTTTCTAACCCTTTTTTCATAACTAAAGCAATTATATATTGGAATTGAAAATAGATCTGGATTGGAATGACTAGCATTAATAGAATGAATAATATTAAACAAATGCATAATAACAGGTACAACAATAATAACTCTATACTTAGAATTAAATATAAAACAACAATCAATAAAATTAATAATTCTAATAAAATCATTAAACACAATGCTAATAAAATCAATAACTGAATCAATAAGGTTAAAATCAAAGCTGTAATCAATAACAATAATATTAACAATAGAGTATGCAAGAAAATAATAAAAATAATGTGGAGCCTAAAAAATGGTAAATTTAATATCATAATTTTTAGGACTCTCACACTCCAATACAAATAGAATTAAATCGAATAAATTTTTGATAATACACTGACAGTAGGTGATTTATTTGCTTTTTTTATTTCATATTTTGGCATTTAAGGGGATTTAGAATTGTTTTATCAAGATTTTTCATTCTCTTGGTTGAAGGAGAATGAAAAAATTTTTGACAATGGAATTCAAAACAACTCCAGAATTGAAGGTATAGACAAATATATTGAGGTAATGATTAATATTTATGATGGTAACCAATAATTTTAAACCTTCAAATTGTAAAATATTTCAATTTTAGAAACAATAAATTACATCACTAAACGCATTTTGTCATATACAAATTTGAAAGAGTACTTTAATTAATAATTTTTTAGAGAAACTGCTAGTGTAGATCTATTTCTAGACAAAGAAAATAAACAGCAGGATCAAGATTTGGAAAATGAATCCAAAATAAAGGCTGTTTACTAACATTGCACCCTTAAAGAGTTGAAACTGTTAAAAAACCCTCTAAAATTGAAGGCTAGAATAAGGTATCATGGAGGATCAAATAAAGGAATTTTAAATTGATTTTTTTCAAGTATTTATATTCAATAACAATAAGAATCTATTTTAAATTCTGAAAGTCTTTGAAAAATTATGGAACTTAGTATTCATGATTTAAACTAAGAACTTTTAGGGGAATGGGTGCATACTCTGCACTTAGAATTCTATTTTAAAAGGAATTATATTATTTTTAAAGATAACATTAACTTGAAGTTATAATCATACTCGAATAGCACTGAATAATATTATTTAAACTTGAAACTATCGATTTCATTATGAAATCACAAGCTACTAATTTTTCATAATAAAAATTACACCCCATAAAGAGTTAGCATATTTCTAATCTACCTTCGCTTATTCAAGGTTATGTTTAAAAATGAATATTAAAATTAAAATTATTATCATATGATTCATAATTCGAATAGAAATCCAATAACAGATCCTTATTCATTAGAAGATCAATTAGCAAGAGAATTGCAAAAACGAAAAGTTGAAGAAGAGAAAAGGAGAAGAGAAATTGAAAGAATTTGTGCTGAGAGTGAGGAAATCAAACTACTTAAATAAAAAGTTTAGACTGCATATGTGACCAAAGAGAGAACTTAATAATTAGCTGAGCAATAGTTGAGGAGAATTTAAGAGTTGGTATTTATAGTCAGTTATATTTTCAAAATAGAAATAAGAAAGTGAGATAGAAGCAGCTATTCTTGAAAAGTTGAAAAGGGAACAAGAGGAAGAAAGATCCAAAGAAAAATTTAGACTCTAATAAAGACTAGATGGGAAATACGTATTTGAATTCATCATCATCAATAGACATTATAAAAATAAATGAAGGAACATGAGCAATTAAGAGATGAAGCCAAAGAATAATACATTTATGAGAAGGAACAAGTTAATAGAGTCATTCAACAATTAATTAATGAGGATCGCAGGTTTTTAGAGGATTAGGCTAAAAAGAAGAAAATTGCTTTCTCAGATATGCAAAATGCTTTAAGAGAAAAAGCAGAATTGATATTTAGAATGAAATAAAGGGAAAGAGAAGAGAATCAGAAATATTTAGATTTTATCAAAGAAAAGGATAGACAGGCTCATGAAATTAAAGTGAAAAAATAAGAAGAAAATGCAGCTAAGTATAAGTCTTTACAAATTTCTTTAGAGATAAGATATTCCAAAAATTGAAGGAAGAGGAGGAAAGAAGAAGATAAGAAGCAGAATTACTAACTGAACTTAGATTTCAACTCTATCAAGAATAATACGATGCTTAGTAGAGATAAAAAGATATTGATGAAGCTAATAAGAGAGAGTTTTAGAAAAGAGAGATGCAGTAGGCTGAACAAGAAGCACGATTAAAAAAGTAAAGATAAAAGGAGGAAGAATAATAGATGGAAAGAGATTTCAGAGATCAAATGATGAGAAAGTTTGCTGAGGATGATAAGCTTGAATAATTAGGATAATAAAAACGAAGAATGAAGGAAATGGAACATAAAAGAGAAGTTGAAAGATTATGGCAATAGAAATTGGAAATGTATCAAATGGAAAAGCAGAAAGAAATTGAATAGCTAGAAAGATAAAGAAGAGAAGAGGCTTATAAATAATTAGTAGTGGAAGAGGAAAAAAATCGTATTCTTCAAGAACATTTACAATAAGTTGGAGAATTCATTCCAAAAGGACTCCTATTAAAATAAGGGGATTCTCAATTTATTAGGTAAGGATAATAAAATGCAAGTTATTAATCTGGTTTTAGAATATGAAATTATAAATTTTAAATATTTACAATATATACATATAGGATTTTGTTAAAATATAATTCTTACTTACATTTTAATCTTATTATATTTTTTAATCTAATTCTATCTAATGATCTATTGTGGACATTATAACAGTTTATGCATTGTAAGAAATCTCAAAGGCCTTAATAATTAAAAAACAATCAATGAAAGAATCAACTATGAAAGTTATCATTGAAAAATATATTATGAATAAATGTATAATCGCTTAAGTTTTTGAATGGAATGCTTGTTAATCAGATCATCGTTCTTGCTGTAGTGAGTACTATTTTAATAATGAAATCAGTCCATATTGATGATTTTAAATGCCCATACTATTCATCAACTAACCAACAGCAAGAGAATGTTAAATTAATGGATCACCTTTCTCAGATACTGCATAATACTCAACAGGAACTAATTAAGTCATTTTTTTTGTTAATCTACCTTAAGGAACATCAATTTAACAATACTTTGGAATGTGGTAGGACTAGCTTGTATTAAGCCCTAGGAACATGAACAGCAAATTTATCATCAACTACATGCTTCAAATATCATGACAATTGTATCTCGCACTTGCTATGGAGTCATATTAAAAGTTGAATTTGCCATCCTTTATTATTGATGAAGTTTAAATAGTCATTCATATAACTTACAAAGAGAGATTAAAGAGCAGTAGTTAAGTTTTCAAAAAAAAGAAAATTGTAAAAATTGGATTTTATTATTTTATAAACCCTATCTTTTTCGGTTAGGAATTATTTCTAACTCTCATACTTTACCTTTGAATATATAACAATAGTAATAATGTCATCATTTAGTATTGAAATCCATGAATATAATAATGTGATATGATAAATTTATAATTTTAATTGGAAATTTAGAATTAGAGTAAATATTGAAGAAGAATATTTGATTTATGATAAAATCTAATAGATTTATTAAACATATCCTTTTCTAACTCAACAAAGTATATTATAATCAAATTATTATATTAACACATGGCCAGAGCTTTATATTTAAAATTCGTTAATTTCAGGGATTTAATCATATCCTAGACCGTTGTTGTAGATCATCGTTTTTTGAAGAGCTTTTTTGAGCATACCTTTGAATATATACTATAAATACTTAGATTGATGTAAAAGTGCTCTCTCTTACTTTTCACGAAGGCTATTGCTTCATCCAAGGGAATTTGTAGGACAGATGACAAATATATCACTGCAAGTGAGGGTGCTCTTCCAATTCCTGAAGTGCAATGAATGTACACAATTTCATACTGGTTAATTAGTTTTTTGAGAATTTAAACTGCTTTAGATATTTTTTTTTCAAAATCTTGTGGATCCATATCAAAGATTTCAAAGTTCTTCATATAAATATTGTGTTTCTTGTAACTAGATAAGATTTCATCCCAATCTACTCCTCTGTGATAGACATCCAATCTTGTTTGTAGATTTAGGACAGCTCTGATTCCTTAGTTACTCAAGTTGATTATATCTTATTCATTTTGTGGGTAAGGACCTATGATGATGTTTTCATTTATTTGAGTGATGGAGAATTGAACAACGAAATTCCAATCCAGTTTGTTCAGTCTTCCAAAGGACTCATAGTAAAAAAACGAAGGTTCCTTATCCGAAAATGAATAACCCATACTAGTTTCTTTGTTAAATTTTTATTGCTTTTCTGAACAAAATGATCCATTTTTCTTGTTGTGAAGTCTCAAATGTTAACAGGCAGTCAACAATTGAGTTTTGATTTTAATTGGAGATTTGGCATATTGATCCTGAACTTATCGAAAGGATCTGAGATCGCTTGACTTCAAATATCTTCCATTGCCTCTTTCCCATATCATTGAACCTGTGTCATCATTCCTAATGACATAAAAATATCGGAATGAGAAATTCATTGAGTCTACGATGAAGGAGATGGACCATTGTTACACTGACTCCCCGTTTACTAATGTTACTGAATCAAAAATTACATATGTCTATTTTCGTTTATTATTTCATTAGTACTGGATGAATCCATTAACCTAATGACTCTATACTCCCTATAACCATCATTCTTTGTTTTTCAGGTAAGTTGTAATTTAATTTCAATTTAATTGTTCTATACCCCCAATATTCACCTTTAATAATTAATTATAGTAAATACAATTAAAATATTCAGACTTTGTCTCATTCTAAATCATATGATTGGTGATTACTCTATTTTCTCCAGGTTCCCATAGAGTATCACTGATATTAGGATAATCGTAATTGTTAACTATGAATTTATACTCTATTTTGGAATATTTGGATCGATCTATTTTTATACAAATTGTCCATTCATCATTCTGTTTTAAAATACTATTCAAATAATACCTCATTCCATTATAGTCGCAGTCCTTTAGTAGGAACCCAATTGCCAAGAATACTGCAATCTCCTACAATATAAATTGCTTTTCCGGGTTGAGTGTGATAATGAATTTTGAAATACACCTTAAAATATGGTATTGGAAGCGTTGCAGTTGTAGATATTGATTGCTTTTTCATTTAATATTTCTTTTGAAAATTAATTTATTATATAATCAAAATCAATCTAGCTCTTCGTCGTAAAATCTAGAAAAACAAAGGAAATAACTTAAACAATGTACGGAGAATGTAAATCTTTAATTTCTAAAAGAAGGAGTGATTAGCTCCGTATACTTGGAATTTTTAAATTTCTTCTTCAATAAAATCCTGAAATTAAGATTATATTTTATAACTCATTTTCATGATTCGTACTTAAATTGTTCCCTTAGTGATAATATATAATCTATTTTAGTAATCATTTAATTCGAACTTTAATAATGATTTATTTAAATTCCGTCTTGAATAATATTCTTAAATAATTTCAAATAAGTAAATAATAAAGGCGATATCATTTCAAAATGAATAATATTCAAGTAAACAATGACAGATGTATCGCAAAAATAAAAATATTATTCATTAAAATATAAATACTGATTTTTTAAAGTAAGTTCCTACGAAGAAGATACAAATCTAAATATTTATATTAAATCATTCAGTTTTCATTCTTCCTTTAGTAGGTTAAAGAAATTCAATAATAGTATGAGGAGCAATTCTTTTATCAGGATCAATAGTAAGCATTTCTCGTAATAACAGTCTAATTTCTAAATCTACTTTAATTCCTCTTAATAAGCAAAATAGCAATACCTGAATAATTATTGTCCAGAAAGTAGTCTAAATTTTTTACTACATGAGCCTGCTTGTAAATGATTTAATCGAAAGCCCTATTCTTTACAGCAAATAAGCCTTGCTCCATTACTTCCTTATTGTGTTGCTTCACTATGATTTTATTGTTCAACCAGAGAGGAATCCCATAAACAATTTCTAAAATTACGCAACCCAATGACCATATGTCTATGACCCAAGGTTTATAGTAATTTTATAAGACTTTGTATAGTTTTACATCATAATCCTTGCCATTTTCATATAAAACGTAATTTAAGATTTCCGGAGCCATATATTCAGGAGTTGCCATAGAGAATTGGGAGAGATCGTCAAATATGAAACTACTCCCATAGTCAATTAATTTGGTTTAGGTAATTTGATAAGTTCCATTAAGACATTTAGATTTTTTAATGAGTATGTTTTCTGTTTTAAGATCGCAATGAACAATCCGTTATTCAGTTAATAATATTAAAGCATGAGCGACATCTTTGATTATTCTTTTTAAAATGTTGAGATCTTATTTTAAACTTATGTATAATGGTTTTTAGATCATCTTGAATATTGACATGATTAATTACTTTGTATACAATTTCATTTTTAATTTGTTATCCTTTCAACTCATAGAGAGTATTTTTCAGATTCTCTCCACATACCTCAGTGAAAATCCAGGTATCAGTACTTCCGATTTCAAATCCCAAATATTAGACTAGACTTTTGATTCCTAAGGTTGACTTGAATTATGGTTTCGGAATCCCATTGTCAAAAAAATGAGATCCAAACCAAATTTCACGGAGGTAAGTTTGATTTGCGGTGGATTATTTAATTTATTTAATTGCAACCCTCATTTTTGTAGTTTTATGTTCTCCCAGCCAAACCATGGAGAAGCCACCTTTCCCAAGAAGTTTTATCTTTTGAAACTACAATGGGAAATTATCAGGCCCTGTATCATCCTCAAGTGATTGCTTCTGATTACTACTTTTCTGTCTTTTACTAGTGTTGTTATTATTAAGAATATTGTTTTTTCTATCTGCACTTTTAGTAGATGGGAATGCATTGCTGAATGATCTAGATTTAGATTATTTATTAGTGATGTATGAATCTAAATATAAGTAATCATCTAAAGTGTCTATTCCTTATTCTGTTTTCTAAGTTAACCAATATCATTACAAGTCTTTTGCTAACGGATTTCTTTTTACTATTCATCATACTCAATATGGCTTCCTTTTCGAATTAATCAATTTTGCTAGATAACAATGGTCGTGGTCTGTCCTTCTTTGCTTTTTCAATCGAGCTTTAGCGCATTTATGGCTTTGTTCTCCCATTGTGAGGACTCTGATTCTTCGTTTTAAAAAAACTATTATAAAGCATAAATTAATTGGAATTAAACCCATATTATTTCGTGGATGTTCTAGCTATATAATTATTTATAATCAATTCATTCACAATAATTATGATGACTTTAAACGCTTCGACATGAATATAATGATATAACACTTCCCGACTGAAATATATTTTTATTTTCAACTCCCTTAGAATACATTAATGTCAATAATAATCACAATCCAGTTTGCTTCAAACCCCACTAATCCAAACCATCTCCAGTGTTAACTATGGCCCGACAATCTACAACATCATGGATAGGCTTCAAGTAGTCCTGCATCAGTTTAGCACTCTAAGCCTTCTCCCTTTCATTACTGGCTGTATACAGAATCTTGGCATTCTAAATCTTGCTTATGATAACATCTATTTGCACTCTGAATTATTCATCAAAAAACTATCTATTTTAAGTACAAAACCAATACTTTTGATTAAAATTCAAATTCTGAATGAATGTGTGAATACTTGTCTTTGCCCATTAATATTTAAATTGATCTACCAACACCTCTAAGCAATTCAACACATATTGTTATCTTTATTTCATATGAAACTCTTTGTTATTCTACTATAAACGAATAATAATACCAGAAACTATTCAAAATCTTGCACAATTTCATATTCATAAGCTTCGATTTATTACAATGAGTTCTGTTGTTTAATATCTACAGGTTCCAACACTTAGGCAGTATTTAAATCATCTATAATCTTCTTTAATTCCTTCAATACGTTGTTAAATTAAAAGGTGTCGTCAGTTTAAAGGTTGATCTTAATAATCAATTGAATTTTTAGTATGTCTATAATTTAAATGTGCTTAGGAATTTGACAGAGTTCAAAAATGTCAATAACCAATTGATCGCATTCGTGTTACTTGAATTGATACTTTGTGATTGACAAGCAATAAAGGATCTACAATAAATGATAATCATAGAATTTGTTTTTAAATTCCTTAATTAGCAACTTAATTTTATTCAAAGCTGTGAATATTTTGTTATCATTATTTAGATATTTGAGTACTAAGCACATAGCTTATTAGCAACTCATCTATTCTTTTTATGAACTCTCTTCAGCTTTCACTTTTTTGTTCTAATCTCCATAAATCTATTTCTCCACTTAATGCAATTGTTAACCCTACTTAACTTATTAAATTACTTTAGTCTTTTTGAAAAGCTGCTTGTCCAGAATTCTCTCTGCTTAAGTTCTACAATATTGCTCTCTTATTAATTCCTCATTTCGATTATTATTCTTATTCATAAAATATATATTATATACTTAGAGTGAAATAATCAAGCAAAATTTAATAAAGATATAAATAATTTATTAGAATATCAGATGTCACCATTACCAGAACCAAACAATAATGGAATTCAAACACCTGAGAATAAAGAAGTAAATTTAACACTAATGTTAGGTCTATAGATTTATATACAAAAACAAGGAATTTGATGTTACAGAATATGTTCCTAAACACCCTGCAGGAAAAAGCTTCTTTGATAAAATGAAAGATGAGAAATAAGACATTACAGAATATTTTAGGTACTTTGATTCCTATGTTTTAGATGTCTACATTCAAAGAAGGCATTGAAAATATTAAAATCCTAAAAAGTTGTGCGTACTGATCTTAAGGAATCAGAAGACAGCAAACGTTATTCTCATATCAAGAAGCAAGTCAAAGATCTCTTCTAACCAGATTGGACCATTGAAATCCTTCTCCTCGTAGCGTTGAGCCTTGGATTATATCTTGGTGTCACAACAGATTGGTACATAGCCATACCAACAATTGCATTAACTTAAATAGTGGCTGGGTATTTATATGTAATAATATATCACTTAGATGGTAAGGCCATTCAACCAACCATAATCGACATCCATTGTTGTATAAGCTCTCCATTCCTTATGGTATCATCCATGGATTCTCTACAGACTGGTGGTAATTCAAACATAACAACCATCACATTTTCACAAACAGAATTGGTAAGGATGATGACATCGATCACACATATTAAATGTGGTAATATGGATTCCTCTATTTAAAATGGAAGGTTGATTCAGTCATTGCATCCTACAATAAAATTGACATTCTCTACGTGTTGTTGCATCAGATAATTGTATTCTAATAAAAAATTTGGATCTATTTGGTTGCACAATATATTGCAGGATTCTTCAGTGCATGCATTCTCATTGGAAATCATGAAAGAGAATATAAATTCTACAACAAGATTGACAAGCCATTCATTGAACATTAAATCATCACCTCTAGAAATTATGATTGGACAGGTATTTTAATTAAATCTATATAGATTGGTTATCCAATTTGTTGATGGGAGGCATGCAATTCTAAACAGAACATCATTTATTCCCCCAAATTCCATTTTATAGATTGCCCCATGCTGCCAAAATTATTAACAGAGAATTAAATAAATTTGGATATAAAATCCACGTGGGTAAGATCTTATGATATATTTTCATTAACATAAACATAATTCTAAAATTAACGCTCCACATATAATTTACTAATCCATTTTGATGATTCTCTCTCTCCATTAATTCACTTGAAATAAAATATGCCTTAAACATAATCCTATAATTTTATTGATTATTTCTAAATACTAATAATAATCAAAGATTCTTATCAATTTGCAACATTACATTTTCCTAAAATATGGTGTAGATCATACTTTTATACTTATCAAACAAATCCTTTAACTCCAAATGCTTCTCAAGAAATCAATTTTATAGTTGCATATTTTTACTTATGTTTAATAAATTAGAGATTTTTTTAAAATGTTGAATATTATATATTTAAAAAACTAATAACAAGAAAATTTTACTTCTTTATAATTAAATAATAAATTGTTATTTCATACTAATTAAGTTATGATTTTATTTATGAAGTGTTGCATGAGTCAAAACAACTGTTTACTTAATGATAACTATTCTTATGAGGCTTTCTAGTTAAAAAGGCATATTTATATTTCATAAATAGACCATCTTTCTAACTATTGTCTTTTATCTTACCTGTTAATAGATATTTCATAGATCATTAAATAATTGTTATATTCATATAAATTTTAGGTTTTGAATAAAAAATTACCCAATCCTTATTAAAAAACCTTTAACTCATAATTTACTATCCTCTAAAAATGAAAAAAAAAATTTATGACAAAACTTAAATTTGATTATAGATATTTCACAATTTTATGGAGGAAGCATATAATTCTACATTTAAACGATTCTATTAATAAAATGTAAAATATAAAATAGACTATATTATATAGTTTAATCTCAATCTTTTTTAGTTTTCTTAAGATTCAAATATCGAACTTCATTCTCTTCGTCTTAATCGTTATAAAAAGTAAATGATTATTTTCTACTTCTTTATCCTTCTGCCTCTTACAATGCATCAGGTTTTAATTGATTAGAATCTTTTTAGATTTCTTTTTCCGATTTTTGTACATTGATTAAATCAGATAAACTCAATTTTCTGTTGTTTAAATACTTTGAAATTTTCGCCCTGGGTTATTATGAGATATTGAATACATGATAAAATGAAAGAAGGACTCATCATTTCCTGGTCTTGATTCTTCACTTTTTTTGTGATCAGAATTGGCAGGGTTATTTTATTCTTGCTGTATTGATTGCTGTTGATTTTATTCTTCATCATTTTGAACAATTTCTGAAATAGACTTATAAGCATTTTGAATCTATTGGAGAGCCATGATCTATCCCTTT
The DNA here is from genome assembly GCA_905182995.1 of Paramecium octaurelia. Taxonomy (NCBI): domain Eukaryota; phylum Ciliophora; class Oligohymenophorea; order Peniculida; family Parameciidae; genus Paramecium; species Paramecium octaurelia. The sequence continues at coordinate 164,546 of CAJJDP010000142.1, read as the reverse complement.
TCCTTATGTAGATTACATATTTCTTTGAGAAGTTCATCTGGTATTTGACAGAGATCTGATACATCTTAGAGTTTATTTTGTATTTTCAATTATTATTATTAATATTTTGTGACTTATTCCTTAGTGGGATTGTGAGTTTGCTATTCAGGTAAATTGAGGTCTAAAATACCCTATTCCAATTGGGCTTTGATTTATTGTTATTATTGATTAGACTCGGCTTACATAGACTCTGCATTTAGTAGCATTTCATCTTCGGATACATCTAAAAATAAATATATAAGATATAAGTGCATACCCATAATAGAGTTATTCTTCTATTTTATTTACATTTATTCTTCTTCAGAATATTAATGAAACATCTTATTCACAAAGATTTCTTTAATCTCAGAACTCTTCAGTCCATTAATCTGTTTGTGAAATTCTTTCTCCAAACGATTGAAAAATTTCTGAGCATGAGACCTTCAATAGCTATCATTTGTAAAGGTACCTTATTTATGCTCCACTTCTTGTACCAACATAGTCTTCTACTTTCTTCCAATTCTTTCCATGTAAACTCAATGCTTCTACAAATCTCTGATGTTCTTCCTTTACCCACCTACCTTAGACTGCTTCACCCTATACTATCACTTAATTTGATAATTGCTACTTCACTATCATCCAAAGATTTAGATTACTTCCTTTTATTAAGTTAAGCCATATTAATTAATTTTATTAAAATTGAATTCAAACATCTCTGAACCATAAATTAAAAGATGATCAATTCAGGCAATAGAAATCATACGATCTGGAAGTCCTTCAAATATCACTATTCTTGTCAGTTATTGTAAACTACTAACGCTGAATTGACTACAGAGATATGAATACATAAGAGTTGGCTGATAAAACACATGAATATCAAATAACTTCTTATAGCATCAGACATTATCATAATAAGAAACAACGTGGAAATATCATATGAGATGTCAGTCATTGATTAATATTAAAAATATAGTTATATTCGAAACTTATCCTTATATAACTCCTTGGTTAAATAAACTTCTTGAGATATTTGTTTCTTATGATAACTCATAATTATTGTCATTTAAGCACATTAAGCATGTTTAATTAACTGATTTCAGCTTAATTTTACTCAAACAGTGTTTAGAATAGACAATAATATGATGTAATACATTTTTGATTGTCTTATAAAACTGCTAAATTTAGAATTATTGATTTTTTATTGCAATTCAAAAATTAATTTAAGATTTGATAAATGATTGTATCTAGATTCAAACTAAGGATGATATCTTCAATTAAAATATTCATGGCAAGTAAATACAAATAATTAATCTACTGATCATTTACAAAGTTTATAAGGTTTCGTTCCAATAACTTCTTCGCAAGATGGACAATAATGTATTATGTCTCTGCATTCTGAAACAAAGCATGGAATCCAAAATAATGGCCAGAATATAAGTAATATCAAGAGAGTGACGATTAGGGCACCGCAACCATATTATTTCTCGATTCTAGAGATGACTTATTTTTAACATTTTTGACAGAATACTTTGGTTGGTTGTTCTTAGTCATTAGCATTCGTCGGCAAGTTTTTCCTAGTATTTAATGCCCTATTTACCCTTTCGATTCTATAATGCTTTATTCGATTATTCTGTCGAAAGAATAATCTGCCCGACTGGGACTATACGCAAGTGATTTTGATAAACAATTGCTCTATTCATTGTGAAAACCTATCGAGGTGCTTTGCGATATGATTAACTTAGGACTGTTCTAATTACTGATATTTAATTATTTAGTTGTATTGGCTCTTTAGAATTCAGACTTCTTATTCATTTTATTTAAATATATTTAAATTCTTTATAAAGTTTTAAAGAGCTTAAATTAATCAATCATTGTATCCGAACTCAATTACTAAAAAATTGTTTCTATTTATATTTTGCTCAAATTCGAGAAAATTTTGAACTCAGTTAAACAATAATCATACCTTAGCTAAATTATCTAAATTTACTGCATTTTTTCTATTAATTACTTAAGTAATCGTTAGAGTCTTAACTAAGTATCATCCCTTTGAAATACATTGTAACTAAAGGTTTCTCAATTTTTTTTATTGACACTTTTTGAACTAAATATATTTTAATGCATCCAGAAATTCTCGTTAATCTCGATTTTGTCAATAATTGATTCTTAATTTAAAATTACATCCTTCTTTTCCAATAACTAATTCATATTACTTCTAATTTTCTGTATTCTGAGGAACTTGCTATTAACATACTGGACGGAATTTTTCCATTTTTTTAATCATTGCTTCCCAAAAATCTACTCATTATCAATATAAAAATAACGATTAATATTTTCAACTATTTACCCTTATCATCCAATATATAATTTCTAATTCTTATATTTGAAAATTACATTAATGGAATAATTACTCCTTCTTAATCCTCTTTGTAATAATAAATTGCCTTCCTTATTTAGACCAAGCTAAATACAAAGTAATATTGACACCTCAGCAGCTGCTGATTGAGTAGATAATATATTATCTTTAATTTATTATTGATCTTTATCTGCAATCAATTAGTCTATTGACTTGCTTTGAAGTCAAGATTTACAATTGAGAAAACCTTCCATTCCCTTCTTATTTATAGTATTACTACTCTCTATCCATTTAAATTCTTAAAAAGTCCCTCATTCCATAATATGCCGGTAGGACATTAAATATATGAATTGCAAAACGAATTTGTAATTCGTATATTTATTATAATTTAATTGTCACTTCTTGTTATTAGATTATAATACAAAGTCAATTTATTATCCAACAGCACCAAAATATATAATACAATCTAGTTATCCAATGAAGAGCTCATAATAAACTGATGTATTCTAATGAAAACTTAAATAAGTAATAAGTTAAAAATAATATAAATTCCATTTTTGCCCCCCAGATATTAAAGTTCTTATAAAAGGATCGATCAAATATCTCTTATTTGCATAAAATGTAATTTGTCTAATAGAAGCGCAAGTCTATTATGTTTGTTAAATTAAGATCATTTATATTCTTTGTCCTATACTATAGACTTAATGATTTATTTTACATTAATTTATTGTTAGGTAATATTAAAAACATAAGTTAAGTTAATTTAATTGATATGATTAAGCAAAAAATAATATATCTAATTAGATATGCATTTCGAATAACTTTATTGGATACACAGAAAAATTGTATCTCGTATTAAAATCGTTGATTTAGAATTAATAGTCAATTGAAAAGAATATATTGATACTTATAATAGAGGATTTAATAATCAAATAATTTTAATTTCACTCAAGTCTAACCAAACAATAAATATAATATCTGTTAAGGTGACTTTCATTGAATATGAGGAGTTGGTTTTCAAATTTTAAAAGGTCAGTTATCCTTATGAATAAGTGCAGAGAACTACGGTTATAATTGAAATTTAATTTACTTTTATCTCCATCTTAAAATGAAATTCCTTTGTCCTTTCCTTAAACAGCCCCATTTTCAATTTCACTATGGTAAATGCATTTATCATTAAAATTCATGTATACTCCATGACCAACTGTTTAGAGCTGCTCTCCAGTAAGGATCAGTCCGTTTTTTTCAATAGAGGCTCGTTCCATTGCTCCAATACCTATTCCTACGTAGTCACTTTATATCTTAACTATCTCAAATCTAATTTGACTGCCCTCTTTGAGTAGTTGGTTGGTCATGACGAAGGAAGGATCTAAAATGGAATGGTAGAAGTACATCCTTCTAAGTGTTTTGCCTTTTGATTGACGATTTCAAATTTGGAAAGTTAATCATAGGCTTGGGGCATTTTGATGAATTGTGGTTTCTCTGTTATGGCTATTGGGATGGCTGCGGTTTGAATTTGGGATAGTTTCTTTTTTGGTGATTGAACTTATTGGACAGGTTAAATTGATTCTTATTTTGTATCTGCACTAATTAAAAGAAATAAATCATCCAATTCTTTTTGAATTTGAATTTGTAATTCGCAATATTAAGCAGTCTGCAATTCTAGGGTTTCAGAAATGTTATTGGGCAGTGCTTTGACTATTAAATCTATAGCCCGTTCATTTAATAAGGAGTATTCGGAATTGATAAATTTGGATGCTGCCTCAATCAATTCATATTTTTCACATTTCCTTTATTTTAAATATTTGAGATTCTTACTTCTAATAGATTTCTTGTTTCTTCTACAAGTATTCTTGAATAATTTGAAATTTAGATTCAATAATTTGTTTGGTGCTTGCAGTGATTGGAAATTCAGGTATGACATCTTTCAATTTCTTGGTGAGTTATCCCAGACTGGAGGAACTATGGCCCTTGTGATAATCGAGTTCCTTTATGGATTAAATTAATCGCGATTATGCTTGACAATTCGGGGCTATACAAATTCGAGTCGAGGGTATCATAATTAATTAATAATAATTCGATAATAATGAATAGTAGCTCAAAAATCCGAAAGGGGTCTCGCAATATGAAGTAGAACAATCCAACATAATCAATAGGTACAAGAAAATCAGTCACGACCAAAGAACTCACATAATAAATGAACTTACTAAAAATGGAAAGACCCTAAAAGAAGTAGATATAAGAACCATATGACTGTAGGTATCCGAAGAAACTCAATTGAAACCATCAACAGTGAAGGCAATTCTGTAGGTCTATTTGAAAGAGGGCAGAATAGGGAAAAAATCCACCAGGGATAGAAAAGTCAAATTACTCAACACTACAGTGATCGCATTAATAGACAAAACTAAGTAATTTTCTATTTTTAACCTAATTTCAAATAGAAATAGTGAATATGCCATCGAAAACCTATAGTTCATCCACCCTCTGATTCGAATAAATTAGCAATCTTCTGAGATTTCTCATAATGGTTAAACTCTCACTGAGACTCAATAGAATTTAGATTAGTATTCGAAACAGCTTGTGATGATGCAAGTGAAGGATTTCTTGCGAGAAAAGAAATCAGAGATAGTGGACTAGTTGGCTAACCCTTTGGCTAAATAAAATTTCTTAAATTAGTTAGCCTAATTTGAAGTTAGTGAGCAATTGCCATTTCAAGAATTAAAGAAAGAATAATTGTCTGCTGAAGATGAATAGTTTTTAGAGAAGATAACATAACATTTAAAATCCAAAGTAAAAATCTGATATAAATAAACAAATAATATTTTTATTAAGATCATAATAAGTTTTAATTTTTAAGGCCTTATTCCTTAAATGACATTGATTCTCCATTCTAATTAAAAATGAGGGAAGAATCTATGTAATTTTCACAATTTTTTCCATTTTTTGCTTTTTATATAAATGTAATAATCAATAAAATTCATTGAAATAATTTCATTTATCAAGATATTTCTGTCAAAAAAGTATTTACCATGAATTTTAGAAGAATGTTCAACTATATTACTTTCGTCAGAGTTGATAATGGCTGAAATATAGATGAATTTTATAATTGGACCCAAGATCACTAATATTATTATGATTTTATAAAATCATCTTCCTTAAGAGTATAGTTGTCATAATAAATATTTTTGTTACATTTCTACAATTCATTTGAGATGTCCCAACGAATAATAAGGAACTGTTTGGTAAAATGATGATAAGTGAAATCTTTTATTTCAATTATTCTATTTTTATAAAATCAAATAGAGAGTGTAAGTAATCGAAAGAGTTGGTGCAATATTCGATTCCTAATCAAAATGAAGATCCTTCTATAATATTTGCAAATAAAAACATTTATTATTTATGTTAAAATTAATTCAGCCAATACTTGATTGTGCATTTTATATGACTTTTGGAATCTACTTTTCAGGTCAAACGAATTACGAGCAATGTTATCGAATATTTGCATTAGGTAAATACCATCGTATATAATTAGTTGCTAGTTTATACTACATACTTTTCTTTCTTCCTTATAAATTCAACAAGATTAACCTAAGTTCTAGATTAGTGTCAATTTGTACAGGAGGTATTGGCATAATCAGCTTTATTCTGAGTGTTTTTCTCAGCTATGAAGATGTATTTTTTGCTCGCTGCTATTGGACAACCCTTGCTATAAGTACTGTAATTGGCACATACTTGGTTAAAACAAAAATGAAATCAGAGTGAATTATTAATAAATAATTATATACATCTACACTTTCTATATTGAAATTAAATCCGAACGAGAAGTCCTAATCAGATCATTTTAATATATTGGAGTAGAGTCAATTAGAATAATCCTTATTTTCAGAACATTAGGAAAAGAGTATTATTCTTGAAATTTATGATTTTGTTACTAATTGTTGTTCAATTGATAATTTTCGAGTTAATTTACAATATTCAAATATTAAGAAGATGTTTATACATGAAGATTTGTCTAAAATTAAACTATAGATTGTTTTGTTATTACGTAAAAGTGATAAAATTGAAAGAAAAAGTAAATGTGTGTGAAATATATTTACTGCTTCTTGAGAGAATAAAATACCAATTATCAATAAATCATCCTAAAATTATGATACTCTCTGTTTTGGTTGATTTTAAAACCAAAGAAAAAAAATGAGCATCAACAAATTATCTTAGTTGAGGAATTTGAATAGATATTCAATAAATCCACTCAACCAAAATGGTTAAAATTTAATTGGATGAGCTTACAGGTCAATAGCATAAAAGATAGGTTTATTAAATGTATTTGAAATATATTCTAGATGTTAAATATAAGCAACTTTAATTATACAATCAAGATTTTTGGATTATTGAATTTCATATTGATTACAATTTTAAATGTGGTATTTTTGATTGGATGTGATAATGAAATGAGTGTGAACTCTCTCATCTTAAATTTAGACTAATGTTTCAACTATCTATTATTTTATTGTTATCTATTTGAATATCATCGAAAATTCTATGAACCTCACAATTACATAATTAAGGTAGTATTGGTACTAGAGTACCTGCATATATTAAAGATTTAAGCTAAATTATAGAAATGGAACAGCAGTTGTAATACAATAGTGATTAATAAGTTCAGAGAATTTTAATAGACAATGTATAAAAAAGATTACTTTATTTGTGAACTTAATCTAAAGTTTATTGGATCGCTTACAATATTTAGCAAATTATTTGATTCAAAAGAAGAAATGAGGAAACTAAAGAAATTGTGTTACAATATTGCAAACAAAAAAATGTAGAAGATAATTCAAAATATGATGAACCATGTTAGATTAATTCATTTTAATTTAAATCTCGTATCAAAATTAAATGATTATAGATTATTGATATTGGTTTAATGATTCATCACAAAAGCAATGCATTTATAGTTTACTCTATTTTTTTCATTTGGTCTTCTATATAATTTAAATCCTCTTCATTTATCTCGAATGTATGAAATTTATAAGTTTTATTCACGACATCTTTAGACTATTGCACATTTTTAGAAGTATTACCTTAAGATTCATAATGCAAACAGGTTTATTTATGTTTTTTGCTTTTTTTGAGTAGAATTGGTTATTAACTGACCATTGAAATTTTTCAATCTAATATTCATTGTATTAATAATTACTTTTTATCCTTGAGTCCTCTTTTTAATGTAATAGGATAACACTCTATCTTTCTCAGTTAACCATGTCTAATGTAATTCTTAAGCTGAGATTCCCTGAAATTAATATGATGATTTTATACATATTGTTCATATGTTTGCTCTGAATCATTTTAGATGAGATCATCAATCAATTATTGGAAAATATCTACATTTTGAGAGAAGGTTTCTTCATTGTAATTTCCTGACTCTTTCAAATATTCCTTAATTTAATCAAGAGTGATTTCCTCTTAATTGTCTGTATATTTCATTATTAAGACACCACGAAATATTGGTTTCATTATAATTTTAATAATTCAATTTATATTAATTAAATCACTCTTCTGTTTATACAGGGGCAGCTTGATGTAAAATTGAATTCGAATCCATATAAAGTACTAATGGAAAATTATACCTTACCTTAAAGATACCTTAATTAACAAAAGAACTTAAAATTAAAGAACACAATCTTGAAAAATAAATTTGTAATTCTATTGATTAGGAAAAAAGATGTCAATTTAAAGAAATATAGTTATATGGAACCAGTTAAGAATAATAAAAATTATTTAATTATTAAAACCAAAAAATCTACAAATTAATTGTCTCAAATAAGACATGCCTTTGACTCACAATCTCAAATTCAATAATAAATTCTAACTTATTCAATATTATAAAATAAATCTATAAATAATAAAATATAGTTACATAAATTGATGGTTTAGTTTTCATAATCATTTAATTATTATTTTTAATTTGTTAAAATACTAAATTATTTATACTTAATTTTGAGTTGTAAATGATTAAGTTAAATCAATTCATAAATAATAAGATAACAAATTTAAACTCATCTTTCCATTTTTTTAATATATAAATAATTATATATTATTAATATTATTATATTAGAACTATTACATTAAGTATAATATTACAGTATAAATTTACAATCTCTTAAAACATCTATAATTTTACTGATAATATATAAAAATATATATAAATTATTAATCAACTATTCATAAAAAGGATCTTTTTAGATTTATTTTTAGCTTTTTTGATTGTTAATTATTTTCACTTTTATCAGATTATTTTAAATCCTATGAAAGTTGATGTGATTAAATAGGTTCAAAAGTGGAAACCTGCTACATTTGTGGTTTTTTGTTTAAAGCAAAATCATTTTAACTTATGTCATCATCGATGATAACAATATCAGGAGATTTTTTTTTTTCATCTTCCTCAATTAGGTTTAAGAGCTAAATTAAATTAATAGAGTACTTCATCTAAGTAATCATCATGCTCTTAACCATTTACTAATAATTCTTCTATCTCTTTTTATTTGGCTAAAATTAAAAATTGATAATTTACCTATAAACTCTTAGTTAGTAATGTCAACAACATCCTCTTCCTATCTGATGTGCTTCTAAAATTCAAAAACTTAGTCAACCTGAGTTTCGATTTGTTTGGCTAGAATAAGTAAAATGTGTACGTTTTTCAAATAATAGTTTATTGATTTCTTCGATATCAACAAAGTGAGCAACTTCTTCAATAAAGTGTTTCATATATTGCAATTTTTTAATTTCTTAGGCTATGCAAATGAATGGGTCATTTAATTCGCTCATAGTGGTTGGAAGCTTTTTGCACAATTCTTCAATGTCATCAGTTGATAATACCAAATCGATATTAATGATTTAATTTGAAGCATCATTGGTCATTTCTTTGTAAATATTCTTACGAACTAACATCAATCTTTCACGCAGATCATTAAATTGATTTTCTAAGCAATACCCATATTGGTTATCATATTACAATTTCTTTTATTCAGTTTCGATGTGATTGCCATTTTACCAAATGAAATCCTTTTGTAAAGCATTTTAGTTGATTTATAAATTAATTCCATTGTTATTTTGATTATTATTTTCTTTCGATAAGTACTTTTTAAATAAATCATTAGTCTTTTAATCTAAAACGGATGATCTTTTGTCTTTTTCTCTTGGAATGGATATAATCACACTTTTTAAGGATGTTCCAGAATTGGGAGTTAAATAAACAACTTTATTTTTGAAATTACCTTTAACATTGTAACATTATACTTTTTAACTTAAAGCATTTTGAGCTCTTAATTGATCCAATAATGGATTTATGTTACGAGGATTATGTTTAAATAATCCAAATANTATAATATTACAGTATAAATTTACAATCTCTTAAAACATCTATAATTTTACTGATAATATATAAAAATATATATAAATTATTAATCAACTATTCATAAAAAGGATCTTTTTAGATTTATTTTTAGCTTTTTTGATTGTTAATTATTTTCACTTTTATCAGATTATTTTAAATCCTATGAAAGTTGATGTGATTAAATAGGTTCAAAAGTGGAAACCTGCTACATTTGTGGTTTTTTGTTTAAAGCAAAATCATTTTAACTTATGTCATCATCGATGATAACAATATCAGGAGATTTTTTTTTTTCATCTTCCTCAATTAGGTTTAAGAGCTAAATTAAATTAATAGAGTACTTCATCTAAGTAATCATCATGCTCTTAACCATTTACTAATAATTCTTCTATCTCTTTTTATTTGGCTAAAATTAAAAATTGATAATTTACCTATAAACTCTTAGTTAGTAATGTCAACAACATCCTCTTCCTATCTGATGTGCTTCTAAAATTCAAAAACTTAGTCAACCTGAGTTTCGATTTGTTTGGCTAGAATAAGTAAAATGTGTACGTTTTTCAAATAATAGTTTATTGATTTCTTCGATATCAACAAAGTGAGCAACTTCTTCAATAAAGTGTTTCATATATTGCAATTTTTTAATTTCTTAGGCTATGCAAATGAATGGGTCATTTAATTCGCTCATAGTGGTTGGAAGCTTTTTGCACAATTCTTCAATGTCATCAGTTGATAATACCAAATCGATATTAATGATTTAATTTGAAGCATCATTGGTCATTTCTTTGTAAATATTCTTACGAACTAACATCAATCTTTCACGCAGATCATTAAATTGATTTTCTAAGCAATACCCATATTGGTTATCATATTACAATTTCTTTTATTCAGTTTCGATGTGATTGCCATTTTACCAAATGAAATCCTTTTGTAAAGCATTTTAGTTGATTTATAAATTAATTCCATTGTTATTTTGATTATTATTTTCTTTCGATAAGTACTTTTTAAATAAATCATTAGTCTTTTAATCTAAAACGGATGATCTTTTGTCTTTTTCTCTTGGAATGGATATAATCACACTTTTTAAGGATGTTCCAGAATTGGGAGTTAAATAAACAACTTTATTTTTGAAATTACCTTTAACATTGTAACATTATACTTTTTAACTTAAAGCATTTTGAGCTCTTAATTGATCCAATAATGGATTTATGTTACGAGGATTATGTTTAAATAATCCAAATATCTATTCAACATTCTTTTATGAGTTATTCGATTTCTTTTTATCTTGTGCTCCTTTCAAACATTAAACTAGTTGATTCTCTGTCAATGGATATTTATCTAAACAATCAAGAATCTTAAGAGCTTCAGTGGTTAAATTGATTTTTTCTGCATTTTCATCATCTCTTTGACAATTGTCACATTTCTTATTGCATAATGTTCTGTCAAAATTCTCGCCTAAATAAGATAGTTGCAAGACTCTTCTACACGAAACTCGATCATAACAGAATTGTTGCATCTAATCCAACTTTTTAATATTATATTTTTTCATTTGAGCAGTCATCTCTGTGTTTTAATCCATTAGATACTAGAGACATAAATAATGAAGTATTACCAAATTAGTTTTATAGTCACTATTATTGTAAAATAGAAGACAATGCGCTTGTTTACCATCTCGTCCTGCTCTGCCACTTTCTTAATAATAATTTTCAATTGATTTGGGCATTTAAAAGTGAATGACAAATCGGCAATCCTTTTTGTCGATTCCCATACCAAATGCTACTGTTGCAACTATTACTTGTACTTCATTCATCAACCAATTTTTGTGAATCCTGTGTCTTTCCTTTTCAGTAAGACCAGCATGATAGAAGTCTGATCCTATGCCATGATATATTAGATTTTGTGATAGAGTCTGGCATTCAGATTGGGTCAAACAATATATGATGCCAGATTGTTTTGGATAGGTCTGATTAATAAATTCCTTGATTTCTTAGACTGCCTTCTTGAATTCTTCTCTGCATCTTACCTCATAGACCAGATTTGGTCTATTGAAAGAAGATTATAGATATAAACAACCTTTAATTTGAAGTACGTCGATAATGTCTTCTTTAACTTCTTCTGGGGCAGTGGCAGTCAAAGCAATGATGGGAATGTTGGGGTACTCATTTCTAACATTGCTCAATTTCAAGTAATCTGGTCTGAAGTCTCTTCCCCATTTACTCACACAATGTGCTTCGTCGATTACAAATCTTTTGATTAATTTTCGATTGAAGAGATCTCCTAAAATTTATTTAAATTATTCTGATTTCTCAATTTTTTCTAGTTTGAATTTAAATAATACCAGGAGTAGTATAAATTAACTTTATTTTTTAGTCCAGAATTTATTATGCAGTCAACAGTCTGTTTTAACCACTCATGTTCAGGGATGGAATACCAAGACTCGTGAGATATTGCACCTAATCGAATATCAAGGAAATCAACGGCATTACGACAATCGAAACGCCTAAATAATCAGGTCAATTTGTACCATTTTCTACAAAAGCTGGAATTTGAAATGTAATGCTTTTTCCGTATCCTGTGGGCATACAAACAAATACGTCCTTCCCTGCCAAAACACAATTAATAATTGCCTTTTGATTTGCCTTAAATTATTCCTTACCAAATGCTCCCTTTAATGCTTCTAGTACTTTTGTATCCCAATCAAATTGAGTAATCGTCCAATAATGAACATCTGCAAATTAATAAGGTTTTTATTTCTTGGCGGCTTAAGTTATTACAATTTTTTTGCAGGATTTTTTTTGAGCAGGAAGTGTTTCAGGCAGTTAATTTTTCAGAATTAATTATTCCAACTATGCTCTAGATATTTAAACTAATTCATCCTCTTCTGAAAGTAATCTCTAAAAATCACCGTATTCCATTTTTACTTCAAATTATATTATTATATTATTAAATATGTGAGGAACAAATTTTCGTAATTTTGAAATCACTAAACCGTATGTACACCGAATTTGTTAAACTCCCACTCTCCAAATATTGGTAACCACAGGAAATACTAATTTTATATGTCAAATGGTTGAGATTCAACCTAAAATCATAAGAGACTTTAAGTCTAAGCTATAATATTTTAGGCTTATGGATTTTGGAGAAGGACAATAAATAGCAGGAGATTTGGATTAGATTTTCTGAGTATAATTCTATGATAGGTATAAATATATAAATAAATATAAATACATAAGTCATTTTAGTTTAAGTAATCTCTGAATGGCTTCATTCGTCTTCGAGGTCTCTTGTATAATTTTTTAGGTAGTAGATTTAGTGCTGGCATTGATGTTGTTTTAAGAGTTTGTATTTCCTGCTTTTGCACTGTTTCCCTGGCTCTTATTTCTTTGTGAGGACTTGTGCATTTAGGCATTGCAAATATCAGATATGACATTGAGTGTGCTTCTCTGTTTCTTGGTATTGGCAAATCCTCCTTTGAGTAGGTATTGACTTGCTTAAATAATCTGAGATCTTTGAGTGATTGATTAGGCATGTGATTTTAAGAGTTGATTATATTTGATAAATAAGTCTTATTCTTGGGAATTGCGATGCTGGATCTGATTGTTGAGTTTGCCTGATTTGTGATGTTAAGACTGGGATTTGAAAGGAGCGGAGTGTCTCATGGAATTTTGGGATTGCAGATTGACACTGGAAGTGGGATACTCGCTGCTATAATCAACCTTCTTTAATCTGTGATCTGAATGACAAAACTAATAGATTTATGACAAAGTACTTTTTGTCTTTGATTCTTCCGTTGACTTCTCCTTCAGTGTGCATGATGGCTTTAGGAGGATGTTCGACGGATTCTCTTAGTTGTTCATTTTCTTTGATAAGCAGACGATAACTCTCATTGGATTTGCCCAGATCCTTTTTCAGGAGGTGCATTTGTTTGTGCATTTACTCAATGGTCTGATTGTGTTGTTTTTCCATGTCTTCAATTTTTTGTTGCAGAGTTTCACTATACAACTTGAGTTGTTATTCAATCTTAGAATATGTATGGAGAGTCTTACACTGATGTGTCCTCTGATTTCAGCTTCGTGCTTCTGGATGATTTGCTCTAATTTCTCATACTCCTCTTCAGGATGATAACTCCTATAGGAACTGTTATCATTGAGATTGAGTTTGAGTTGCGTGATTTTTTTATCAACTTTCTTCATGAGTGTTTTGAAAACATTGCCAATTATTTTGACGAGGCCTGCCAATGAATCGTAGTCTTTCAATTGGTGTTCGATCATCTTCAAATCATTCTATCCCTCAAGATAGCCTTCCAAACAGAACAACACCTTAAATGATGATTGATTTGGTTACATCTTCAAGCAAGGCCTTCAGAGGAGCCTCAATTAGGGATTCATTGATTTCACTCATTCAAAAAAATAAATTCAGTTATTTAATAAATGAATACAGAATCGAATGGAGCTTCTTTTGGTGATGTACCACAACCGGAATATTTTCAAAAATTCTTGGTTGGATAGAATCTAGTTGATTCTTCTACCTCATTCGCAAGACTTAATAGCAAGACAGTGACTGAAAGGAGTATTCGCGAATCATTTTTGGAAGAACAGAATTATGAAGTCATCCTCCAATAGATGTTGGCTAGTAATATAAGATTGATGGACGAGATTGCCAAATGTTAAGTAACTGTGATCGAATTCATCAGCAGAACCTTGAAACCCAGGTTCAGTAGTTACAACGAAAGAATTCCGAACTCGCCACTCAAATTCAGCATTTGCAAGACACTAATGCCAAGTTACTACACGAATTAGACTCTTGCAAGAAGGACAAATCGACTCTTTAAGAAGAGATCAAGAAAATGGAAAGAGAGAATAAGAAACTCTACTTACCTGAATCTAAATTTAAATACAACAACTTGATGGATCTCAACAAAATCCTAATGAATAAGACCGAGTCCTCCTTTCAATTCTACAAGGATCATCTGCTCTCCTCCAAATTCACCAGTCCCAAAATACACAATTCTAATCCCTTTATCTACACCACCAGACCTCAAAGTCCTTCGACCAGTGTCAGATAAAGTACACCAACCAAATCAGAAATGAAGTCCCCTTTATTGATGTTTAACAACACTGCCAATTCGTGGAGAGATTCCTAATAAAATCGAAATGCTGTTGAATTTAAGAAATTTTAAAAGACAATGGAATAATTAATGAGAAAACCCAAGAAAATTACTTGATATTAATTGAATTCCTGCATCACTCAATACATATTTTAACTTATCTAACAAAATACAATGATAATCAAATAAAATCTTCATCTTCATCCTTCCAATCTTCCTATTACACCAAGTAATCCATGTCCATTTTGAATCGTAAGAATCCTCCCAATCCACTAAACCCTTTCATAAATTGATTTCCTTCAACACTGTGATCTGTGATTAATTGAAAATCTAATCCATAATCCTTAAATTTCTCAGATAGATGTTCAACCAAATCCTCCTTCACCGAAATTACAAACTATTCCCCATTCTTCTCTTCAAGCAAAGTGCCTGGTTCATATCCTTCGTTTCCTTTCACATACTTAATTGCTTTCTCTAAAAAATAACATTTAATTTCATACATTCAGTTTACTTGCTCTAACATTCCAAACGTAAATATTAAAGAGTGTCCACGCAGATTAGAGTTTTGATTGTCTATGACTCAACAGCCCTCATTGTGTCCTAAACACCATACACCACCAAACCAGTATCCTTATCGATGTTTTCGAAGAACTACCCCACCAGATTCTTTTCTCTGATGTATTTGACTTCCAACAAGGATTCTTGACTCAATTAAACTGCTTAATTCAATCCCTATTCACCACCATAATTGATGTCCACCACTGATATAATCAATGGCTGTAATCTCTTATCAAAGAATTGACTTCCAGCTAAATCGTTTTTGAAATCAGCTGAGCCTGCCAAAACCAAACCCTTCACATTGGGTCTGTCCTCAGCAATGAAACAAGTTGTGGCTGTTTCACACACCTTTCTCAAGTAATTATGTCTTTTTTCCATACGGAGACGAGCAAATCTGACTGAAGATTGACCTCCCTTGTTGTGTTTCTTTGGCAAATCAACGTCGAAAGATTTGATAATTTACTTACTGTTTCCTTGGATTGTGGCGAACAAGGATCCATTACCATCCATGATGATGAATCCAAAAGGGGGATCAATGTTCAGCAATGCTCTTAGTTCCTCCACGTGGAATTGGGGATCACAAAAATAGAGAGACAAATCCAAAGGTCTGTATGGTTCAATGACAACCGAAATTTTCTTCTCGCCTTTGCCATCTGCTTATTAGACAATACCGCAAAAAACCACTAATCCATTATTTGGAGCCTTATTGTATGGTCTTAGTCCTTGAATAGATTATGTATATACTTAGGATGGCTGCTTAAATAGCTTCTTGCACAGATATTCTGTTTGCTTTGTCCTTAATGGATGCTGCTTCTGCATATTGGGTATTGAGTCTATTAGTGATATCTGAAATGATTCTTTTTGGAGGGATATAAACAGACACAACACTTGTGCCAGCAGTTCTTTCTTGACTCAAAGTCTTGATGAGTTTCTTGAGTCTGAATTGTTCAAGTGCTATTTCAGCATCATTGAGTTTCTAATCCATAATTAAATAAATTATTCAAATAAATTATGCTCAGATATTCCAATTTAATTACGACAATATTTAATTATATTATTAATATGTATAGCAATTCATTCTCCACCAACTGCTTACTCTATAAACCATAAACTTGACACAAATGCTATGGCAACCAAAAAGATTATGTACTTCCCCCATTTGTACTGTGAAATCGAAAACTCCTCCGTCAATGTCTCCATTGTTGAGATGTAAATAAACGTCCCCACTGATATTGATACAAATATCCCAGTATACAATGGCCCCTTATCTGCCATGATCCATCCGATTCCTATCCCAATCGGGTTCATTATAGCCTGGATCAATATCATGTAGGTTGAAGTCGTCTTATTCACACCTGCCTTCCTAAACGCAAGACCCAACGTCATCCCTTCAGCCTAAAATATAATTTCACACCTCTCTATTACCCATTTGTGACAACAAACCACCACCGCTATCCCTATGCACAATGAGACCTCCTCCTGAATGCCTATTGACAATCCCTCGAAAACTGCATGGATGCCCACAGCTATTTATAGGATGTAAGGAGCCCATGTATTTACATCCTGGTAAACAATTGAATTCTTCGGATCTTGTGCTATCGATTTTCTCACCATTTGTACAAATGAGGCTTTCTTTGCTACAATTAACTAAAGAAATTGACAATCTTTATACTTAAGTATTGAGAGCATCCTTAAATGTCTCCTCAGTACCCTTCTTCTCTAATAAAGCTTCTGCATCTACACTCCCATTCACAAATAGTTGATTCTAATCTTAAATCTAAGTATTTTTAGAATTGCTCCCGTGATGATGGAGGTCCTCATCGTGTCCGTGATCGTGATGATGATCTGTTATTATTTTTTCAATAAAGAGAATCAGTGCAAAACTAGCTATAGATATTGCATATGCAAATGGAAAATGTTCCTCATCGTCATCAAAAGATTGCTCAAAATTCTCCGCTGCCTCTGGTAACAAATGAACCAAACCTACTGCCAGAAATAGACCCCCAGAAAATGCTCCCATGTACGCCAACAATTTCTAGCTGTTCATGATTTACTTGTACCTTGTTCGACTTGAATGCTTTGAGTCTTATTGGGAGACTACCCACAATAAGAATTAACATAAAAAAAGTGATCATGCATCCCACTTTGGTGATCGCAAGAACAACTTGATTCGAATCGTCATCACTCATTGATTTAATTAAATGCCAACATTATACTATATTTATGATTCTTATAATAACTCTTCATTACACTATGAATCACTTTCTATATCCAACCTAGGAACCAAAAATTACTCCCCCCATTTTATTCTACTCGTTTAAATGATATTAGTAGACTCAAACACTTTTGTTGTGTCAAAATATTATTCGGTGTAGAAGTGTTGAAATTCAATTGAAATACTATGCTGTATATTTAATCTAAGTAGATCTAATACACAACTATGCATCAATAGTTTATCGACATATAAAAATCAAAATAACTTCTGTATTTAAATGAAATGATATTATCTCACATCTTAATTCCAAGATTCTTTTGACTTTTATTATCACAAAATATAGTCACTTTCTGGTTATGCTCAAACTAGTAATGATATATAAGTATATCACTAAGATTATGCTAAATTATATAAAAAAAAGTTCTGATATTTTAAACAATTCTAATAATATGAAAAGTAATGTTTTGTTAATGAAAACAGCCTCAATTAGACTCAAAAAACCTTCAAATTTTCAAGATAGAGAGGAAATTTTTAATTTGAGATAATTTTCATATTTTTATTATATACAGTGAACAAGTTAAAACCTGAAACTAGTGGATTTTGTGTACGCTTATAACAAAAAAAGTTCTAATCTTTGGTTGCTAAAAGAATCGCAAGAATAATTCAGACTAAGAATGAAAAATTGCAGAATATTGGTATTTGAAGAAAACGCAAAGAACAAATTTAAGGTGAGACAACTGTAGGATTAGAAAATTATAATTTTGATTCCTTCATAAATAATCAAAATTATAAAGCTGAAATTTTGAATTCTTTTTTAAATAATGACTATTTCTTTAGTTAAGCGAAGTAGAATGCTGAAGCATTTGGAGCAATTTCTATAAAATGGAAAAAATATAAGGAGATGGATTAAACTTAAAATTAAGTGAATTGTTATTATAATGTATATTATATATTTATATATATATTAAATATATAGAAAGAAATACAGTCATTCTTCAATTTTTACTTTACTTTTAAATCTGCTTCTTCTTAAATAATAAGCAGGGTTGAGATGAAACTATTTAAAGCATTTATTTGTACAAAGCGTTACATTTATTTTATAGTATTTATGACAGCTTTCACAAATAAAGCTTGATTTATGGACTTTATGATTCTTGTTTTTTTAACACACTTTACATCTATTATAATAAATTTACACATACTTCTGGGAATGCGGGCCTTTCATTGGGAAATGCAGATTCTTGTCATCCTTGAATGGAGCTAAATGTGTTGAAATCACTTATTGAATTGTTTTATTTTTTAATTTTGTGTATTTTTTAGGTTATTGATTTTGTTAAATTAGTTGGAGATTAAAGATCATTTTATCAGTCTCTTAACAGGTATTTTTAGGCAAATTTACAAGTAATCTAGCTAAATAATAGATAGAATTTGGTATATCATGTATTTATGTAACATCTTTTATTAAAGAATATATGTTATACATTTTTACATGTTACTCGTTCTAATCTAATTACTTAACAAATTTCTCGTGGACATCATCTACTTTTTTTAATTAATTTAAAGTGAATTTCCTATACTCTTCCAATTCTTAATTCTCCTACTCATATTTAAGGATCACTAGTTAATTGGAATATGAAATCGTCAAATAACCATTCTATGAAGTTTCTTTTTCTGTATTCTTCATCCAGATGAAAATCTTACTCCCGGTACAACGCAATTCAAATAATTCAAATAATTTAAGTGCCTACTGAATTGTTTCAAATTTTCCTTCTACGAAATCTTAACCATAATTTTTAAAATGCAAGCAAACTTAATAACTTATAGCAAGAATTTAATCAATAAAGTATTTAATAGCTTCATGGTACTTATCTGGGTCTGATTTAAATTAGCCTACATCATATTGTTGTTGCTTAATAATAGTAGAAGAGTTGGAGTCGTAAGCGTAAAGGAATATTGAATTAATTTCTGTTATAAATCTCTAGAAAACTATTATTGAAACATATCTGATTTCCTATGGCTCATATTTATTAGACAATTGAATTTATGATAAACCGGCTAATTTGAGATACAATTCAGACTCTACCCTGTCCATAATATATGCAACATCAGCAGATGAACTCATCTTTTTATCTTTAATATTTTTAATCAAATTTCACTCAGTGCTAATTTAAATAACTAAAATCAAATATACATACATTCCAAAGAAATACGTTTTTTCGCTTCAGCCCGAAATCTTGGGACCATATTATTTATGAAGCAAAATAGAACGTGTATAATTTACTGTAATATTTAATCATATTCAATAAATTGCATTTTATTAGAATGATTTTTGCGATGTGATAATAATTTGATTAATATTCTCTAATCAGCAAATCTTTGATTTATTTCCTAGAATTCAAAATCTAAATAAATTATATCCTTTCTAATAAATCCAGTGATTTACCCCTAACTTATTTGAAGTAACCAAACTCATTAGATCCAGAAGATCCAATTTCAATTAATCATGCATTTGTATTCCCTCAAAAGCTTACTACTTACTTTATGGATATACTATTTTATCTTAAAAACTAAAATATAACAATTTTCCCTCTTTCCATAAAAAAGCTTCTATTACTTTCTTTTCAAGTATTTTTACATATATTTTATAATTTTATTTTCATATTTATATACATAAGCATACTAAATAATTCATTTATTTTTTGTTTTTAAATAAAATTTATAAACTTGAAATAAGAATTTCTTTACATCAGACACACACTTTTATATTTATTATTTTTAATAATTCTATTTCCTATCCAACATAATTAACCTGCATATTATGTTACTGTTATAAAACTAAATAATAACAAGTAATGTGTGAATGTAGTTTTAAAATCATATAGAGATTGATCCATCTAGAAGTGCAATTAGAATGTTGATTCTAAGATAAGTCAACATTCTAATTATTATACAATCATACTCTAGTTAGTTATCTATTAAATTAATTAAAAAACTTTGATATAATATATTAAGAAAGTATGTAAAATGAGTTAGATTAAATACACAGTCCCTTACTAAAAAATCATAGAGAATCAGAACAGAGAGCTTAAATGATAGAGATGCAAGTCTTTAGGAGTTTGAATTAGAATGATTTAGAGAAACATTAAAAAAAAGATGAAATATTAGAAATTGAATCAAATAAATTATAATAGATATTGGAAGCAAAAAGTTAATGGAAAACACTTCTAAAAGGGTGGAAGAAAGATGGAAATAAATAATAGTAAAATGATGATAATTATTTTGGATTTTAATATAATAAATTATTAGAAATCTTTGATCTGAATTAAATAATTAAGGAAGCTCAAAGCACTTTATAAAAACATGATCAAGAGAAGGACTTGGTGGAGAAAAGATTGAAAATTCAGATTGAGAAATTAAATTAATTGGGAGGTATTTATGGTCTATAAAACTTTTTGAAAACTTGTATTAAGTAGGGTTTGGATGATACGAATGATTACGATCTGAAAATGAGAGAGAAGTATTTTGGTAAGAATGAGAAACCTCAAATAGCAATAAAAAGTGTACTACAAATAATAATTGAATAATTTCAAAAGGAAAGATTGTTTTAATTATTATTGATAATAACAACAATAAACTTAATAATCTATTTCCATGAGAATGTGTAGATTTACTCTTTGTACATAATAATGTTAGTAATAATGGTTGTTTATAAGGGAGTGATAAAATAATAGTATAATAAGGAGATAGTGTAGCATTAAAATGATATCAAGGAGAGGAGTAAACATTTAATAAAGAGATGTAACGTATTAAGAAATGGAGACGATTCGATATAGATTCATAATAGTTAGTTGGTGGTTGGAGACATTTTGATCTTCAAACAAGGAGATTTCATATAATGTGATGGTATAATTACAAAACTATCAAATTGTAATGGAATCGAGGTGTTGCAACCATTCCCTAATCTTTTTAACACTCACGAGGTTAAAAACGTAGATGAAGTAAAAGATTTACATGTTATGCATGATGAATAGATGCAGCCTAATATAAGTCTGATTGATAATTTCATTTTTGCTGGGTCTCAAATAATAAAGGGATCTGGACAATTATTAGTATGTAGTGTTGGGTAGAAATCATCTGATTACATATAATACAAGTAGTCCTTTTTAGAAGACACAAAAACAGAAAAATAAAGAACAACTTATTTGAAATAGAATTCTATGTATAATCCTTTTGCTTTTAAGATTGAATCACTCATGAACAAAATTGGGATACAATGCATCATCAGTCTACTTATTTTACTGATTATATTGCTATTCAGGAATACTTATTTAATTAATATTACTCAAATTCTTTTGTATTTGTCATAATTATCAATAATTACAATACCATCTTAATTACTCTAATTGATAAACTTGTTTATGATCTATGTAATAAAGAAATGCAGACAAAGAAGTATTTATATATAGGATTATTTATCATTGTATTGGTTGGGGTAAGTGAATGAAATAATTATTGACAAAATAGATAACAAAGTGACAATGTTTAACAAATCATAAATAAATATTAGATATTTCACCCAATCGCAATTAGAGGATGCATAAGAAATAGCAATTCAAACAGATCTTGTTAAAGAGGATGAAGTAAATGATAGGTACATAGAAGGGAATTTGTTAAGTAGTAGTTTCGAATAGAAAAACAAATTTATGTTTCTAAGCAGAAGACTAGTGTGTCCAACTTTGGATCACTTAAAATTAGAAAGGATTTAGTCGAGTAAGACTTTGGAATGGCTAGAATAGCAGAAGTAGAAATTCCAATTTTAAGGAATTGTTGATTAATAAAAGTTGTATGAGGAAATTAAAAGTAAGAACATTATCATCGGAGGGAATGCTGATAGAAAAGAGCAATTGATAAATTTACTTAAACTCTATGACAAAATTATATTCATTAAGGGAGAAGAAAATGATGGCAAAGCTATGGAAATGGCACATGTTAGTATTGGACCTCATGAGTCTAGATCATGCATCAAACTATTTAATCATCTAGAGCAAAGCGATCATAGTTACATATCATCCATGTATGAATGCATCAGTTAAGGAAGGGCAGTTTATTTTTACATTCTGTCTTACTCTTATGCTTTGGCTTGCACTTCATAAACCATCATGATCTTTGCAATCTCTTCAGCCATTTTATCTGATGACATTTTTATAATGCCAATTCCAACCTTCATCATCTTCTATCTCACTTTGAATCATTTTTCTCATCAGATTTAAAAACAATGCAATTAGGATGTCCAAACCTACGTAATGCATCGAAGTCCCTATACTAAACAGGGTAGAATTATTGATAGACATACAATGAGGAAACTATATAAATTGCATTCCATTTTAATTGTTGAGCTACTTGTTGCTTCTTACTATGGCTATTTTCAATCTGTTTAGGATATCTATATAGGATTATTATTTAGCAAACACGTCTTCATTATGGTTCGACCTATTAAACAGGTGTTACAACAAATTGAAGGCATTATATATGGGTTATTAATCAATCTAATCAATTAATTCATAACTTAGTCAAATTAGGATTATCAAAGCATCTCAATACTCTTAAGAAACTATTCAATTGGTTTAATTGTTGTAGCATTTAACTTATTTGTTGGTTATAGATGATTGTAATATATATCGTTTTAATAATAATTTATAAATTTGATATCCGTTAAATTGAATGGTTTTACATTTAAATCATTTTTATTCTTGCTATTATTCATCCTCAAGTTATTGATTCTAATCTCCTCCTTACTCTTAATCATCCACTTCTTCCTAATTTTCATTTTCATTTTCATTATCATCTTCATATTCTTCATCTTACTCATCTACCTATTAAGTGTTTTTGAGTTTATGCATCCTCGACAATTTATCCAAAAAATCAACATTGATACCAAACTCAGGTAGACTCTTCTTACATAGGTTTTTGATTGATTCCAATTGTTTTATGATCTTTTGATTTTCCTCACTTATCAAATCTCTTTCTACTTGTTATTATTATAATAACTCCTTGTACTAATTCATTAATTTCTCCTTCTAGGCAATTTCCTTAGAGCAAAACTCTTCTGTTTGGATCATGTCTTTGAGTAATGCTTCTTTTTCTTGGAGTTTAGCTTTTTTATCATTCAACTCTTTCCATGCTTATCTATTGATTATATATTTAGATTCTTACTGCATTTATGTTTCCATTTACTTCTTGATGTCAGCAATCTAGAAAGTAGTATTTCCGCTTGAATAATAATTTTTTAATTAATCCTCATTATTTTCAATTTCTTTTTCAAAGTCCTTTAATTTCTTTTCATATTAGATTTCAAGAGAACTGATCTAAGTACTCCACTTTTCTTCTTGTTTAGCTAGAAATTCCTTTTTGGCTTGAATAATTGATTCCAATTCACTCAGTTCTTGCTTTAATTCCTAAGAGACATTAGAGTGGTCTGATTAGCCACTGATGATAGATTAGGTCGTTTTAATCTGTTTCATCTCTTTTTTAATAAATGCTTTACATGAATAGGGAAGGATGTCTGTTCTGTGTTATTTCAATTTTTAATGTACTTTCTATTCACACTAGTAACACATTTTTTCTTCACAATCAATACACTGGATTGTAGCTGGAGATACTTGGCATTTGGGACATATCCTTAAAATATTAGACATTATTATTTAATTAAAATAAAATTTAGAATTGAGTTGAATGATTAATAATAATTTAGAAATAATTTATTATACAAAATAGAAATCAGGGGTTCATTCTTCATCGTTTGTTTTTTGTAATTTTCCTCTTGAATAGCAAAACGTATGGTTCCTTCTCAAAAATTGCATAGTGCAACCATCCTCGACTCTACTACACTTTCAGCTTTCTCCATTCTCTCTCTTTGAGAAGTCTTTCTAGAAAATAAATACTGAAAAATTACATTCCCACTTATAATCTTGCATGAGCTTCACGGATTCCTTGCCCAATCTGATAATGCGATATATGTGAGTGTCATCTTCATAATCTTAAGATATCTAATTTGTGAGTGGATAATTATCTTTCTGTTTATGCTCAAAGACATTCATCACCTTTTCTTGTGAATTTTGTTCCATTTTTTAATTATTTAATTAACATAAAGTTTAATTCTACAGGACAAATTGATATTCCGATAACACTTTATGTATTTCTGATGATATAAAGGATCATAAGACCCATAATGAATTTAAAGAAAGAACTAAGAGGATTTGTCTACTAGATTGATGAGTATTTAAATTGGATTACACTATTTTGGAAGGAGAGTAGAATCTAGTGAATAGTGCAGTGAGAGAGTAAAAATATTGAAAAATTTAGTAATTACATATATAAAAATAAAAATGCAAAATAAAGAAGTTTTACAAAGAGTTTTTGACTTCTATTGCAAACAACAGTATATTTAGGGATAATTCGCCAGCTTTGAAAGATAATAATATGAGGCAACTATATTTACGATTGGTAAGTGGATGCATTTCTGTCGAGACTTTTAAGTGAAAATCAATAGTTCAAGATTACTAGAGCTATTCAAAAAGCAAGCCAAAAATTCTAAGGAACTCGATTTTGATTAGTTTATTCAATTGTTAAATGTCTTAGCAGGTGAGGAAGGAATTGATTGTGGGTCATACTAAACAAATTTAGGATTAGACAGCTGGAAAGTTTGTGTTTAAAAAATGAAAACTTTCCAAAGGCCATTTTAAATGAAAGGGTAATTTGAAAGAATTAAAGATATCAAATATCAATTTAAAATATATCACCCTGAAGTCAAAAATGATGAATAAATCAAATAAATTTTATTGTAAAGGAAACAATAAAACGAATAACTAAAGCTCATAGAAAGAAAAAAGAAAGCATTTTATAAGTTGTAATTTGAACTAAAGCATTATACTAAATCCTAACTTTTATTAAAATACCCAACCCTAAAGGAACTTATTGAAAAACTACCAGATCCTTCAAAGACTAAGACGTATTAGACGTATTCAAGTTAAACCAAAGAACATGATTAAAGTGTGAACATATCCTAATAAATGTAATCTGCTCTTACATGGGAGAATCTCAATAATTTCCCACTGGCAACTGATTTTATTAATGATTTAATGGAATAAGAAGGGGATGATGACGATTAATATTTGAAGGAATATTAAGAGTAGAGAGGGCTTGAGAATTTTCAAAAAATAGTCATTTAAAACAATAGATAACATAGTAATTTGGAGTATCATAATGAGAGATAACAAAGGTCTGTCTCTGATCACAAATAAATTATCCAAGGTTAACGTTATGATGAGCTGCATTCAATGGAAAGGCAATACGATTAAAATAAGATGTTCAAGTTGAAAACGACAAGCAATAATTCAGAGAGCAATAATTACACATCCTTACAATACATAGATTCTAATTTAATCAGATAACAAATACTAAAATAGTAAAGATAGCAATTACAGAATCAAAACTATTCGGTTGAATTACCAAGATAGCATTTATCATAAGGATATCCAGAAATTCCTATTGTGAAAGAGAAACCTACTACAAGCAAATTGAATATTTCAATGTTAAAGAGGGTGCAATAGCTCTCTGGATTGGAAACAATTAAGGAGTAGAACTTGCTCAACAAGATTATTTCTTAGCAGAGGGAGAAAACCAAAATTGCCTAGAAATGACTCTAGTAACTTATTTATAGATTTTCCATTTTGTTTTATATAATATTATAATAAATCATCATTTGAGAATGATGTTTAACTTCTAATTCTTAAATTCATAATCTGAAAATACTGCCATAATTTTGAGCGTATCTGCAATTGAACACATTGATAGCTGAAGACAATTTACATGGATTTTGATGTCTATTGATATTAATTATTTTGGATTACCTTTGATTTTGGCAAACATTTTGATTAATTCCGAGATTTCCGTAGGATCTTAGACTCCTGTGATTATGAGATTAGGTGAGAGTGGCATAATTTTCTATGTACAGTTTTCATTGTAGTAAATCATATATTCATCTTGCAAAGAAGTTGGCTATAAAGGTTGTAAGGGTTCAAAGTAGATACGCAACTAGATGATATATGAGGGATTGTTACTATTGAATCAAAGAATTGAGTGTTATTGAGATATTCTTTAGCTATGGTTGCTTAATTGATGGTCTAGAATTTCACGTAGGCTTTCTACTATTGTTTCTAGTAGAGAATCTCTTCAATATTACCAAATTTAGAAAACACATTGTAAATCATCTTTGCAGTTACTTTAGAATCTACTGATGCGATTCTGAGTAGTTTGGATTGTTTCTATCTTAGTAGTGTTTGTATTTCTGGATGCATATCAGTTAAATTAAGTTGAATCTCCTGTTTCCAAATATCAAAATCATCATCATCATAATCAAGCAATCGATTGATATCCTCATTTCTGACTGGACTTGAGTTGGCCCTCGATGATGAACTTTAACTAATATGATTAGTTAAGTTGACTCGGATGTTATCGTCCGTTTTAGAATGAAGAATAGAATCTGAATTTTGACTATTGCTGCTAGCTTAGGTATAATCCGTTCCTCTTGAATTATCCACGATTTCGAGATTAAGATTTTTAAGTCGAGAGAAATGGATTATCATTCTATATACAAATTAAATTAATACTTTCCTCCTTGGATGTTCAACCCATTCAATTGCTTTCTGGCTGAGATGGCACTCTTTAAATTGTGATATTCCACAAAAGCCTTGTTTGTCTTTCCTCTTTCGAAAATCAGTATTTTCTTAATGTCTCCAAACTCATTAAACTTCTTGTGCAAGTACTCATTCGTCAAGGGAAAAGATGGGGGCAATTAAGTTAGAATGAGTAGAAGAATTTAACTTGGAGGATCTCTGGAATTATTATACATTAAAATTTAATTAAAAATAAACCATAGGAATTTCTAAAGTATGCCAAAATCTTATAATAAGAACAAGCAGTTAAATCTTAATCCTCCTATTCTCCAATTCTTTTTTTATTAATAAACTTATTTTAATTTCCAATGACGTAATTATTAAATTTTCTTAATTTTCTAAAAATATTAATTATCACATTTCCAATATGAAATAACTTTAAACCTCATTATTTTGGGCTTAAAAATACTATCATCCATAAGTACCTCTCTAAACTCCTAATCATTTTGACTTAGAAATTCGAATTAGCTCCATCGATTCTCCAATCAATTGGACATTCATATAATTTAGCTAATTTACATAGAAAATGTATATGATTTAGCTAAGAATAAGCTAAGATCTAATAATGTATAACGATAGTATTATAAAATAATATAATATTCGTAATCCATATATAGATATTGTTTCATTCAACCTTATAGTTTGTAAGCATACCATCGACAAATTCAGCGCAAGATTTAGCATTGTCAACCAAACTTACATTATTAGATTTAAGATATTCATAAGTCTCAGTCCAAATCTTCAATTACACTTCAATCTAACATTGTCTTTACAATAAATCAGCCTTCTCCTCTTCTTTAGCATTCTTCTATTTTAACTTTTCCAATTGCTTAGCATATGATGCAGTACTTATCAATCTAATTTCATTGCTTAGACAGAACATAAGTAAAGTGAAGTATTGGTCATCCTTCAAATTGGAGGGTTTATGACTACCCAAGAATTTCTCATCAATCTATAATTTTTATAATGCATATGGTTTATATCTGACCACTCCATTTTTCCTGATCAATTTGCTTGCTTTGTTCATCATTTCAACAATATTATCCATATAATAAGGTATCAGAAACTTTTGATATAATCCCATACCAACACCACCTAAGAGACCACCGAAAAAGGCACCCCAAAATGCAATTGGAAATAGAATGCTACCAGCAACTGTCATTCCTACACCAATGGTAATGATAAGACCCAAATGGCCAAGGTTTTTGGCTGTTTGAGAATCATTAATGACTTTATTGGCCAGTATGGATTTAACAGCCAAAGCCAAGATTACTTATTAAATGATAATGCCTACAATCGGTAATCTGGAAGCAAGAATACCAAGAACACCAAAAGAAAGAGCTGTAAATCCAGCATTTTTTAATTTATCATCCCAAGGAATATCTTCATCGAGACAATCAACAATAAGAACACCAATACCCATTCCAAGTGCTTTACCACCTATCACTCTGTTAGATGTTCCATATCTAATTGGTTTTTTGGGTGCACTGATTTTTTTGAATTTAAAGACAGCGTTTTTGAATCCAGAAACATCATCAGCAGTTCTATCAATAGATTTTTCACTGGCAACACGTTTTTTGAATTCAGGATGTCCACAATGAAGGTAATCAAATTGTTCATTTAGAAATTTAACTAAAAGAATGTTTGATTCTTTTTCATCATCGAAGGATTCCCAACCTTGTTCGTATTTGTGAAACATCAAATAATGATAAGACAAACTCAAAATAAATTATTGAACTCTATTATTTTTCTCATCTTTGACAACAATTTTTAATCCTTTTAAATCATTTTTTTACACTTTTTATGATTTAATTACTTTAATCTCATGACATAATTCCATAAGCGGAATATCATCTGCATCTGAAATGACTTAAATATTTTGAGGGAGAGGTTTAATGATATTAAATTAGGCATTATTGATCAATTCATCAAAGTTCTTATGTTGTTTGGCTGTGAATAATTGTTTACACTCATCCATTACGTAATAAAAATGTTTAATTGCCTATTTAACAATTACGGAATGTTTTTCCTGATTCACTTGAAATGATTGTCCTATCAAAGTGATGTCACCATAATCAATGATGTTCTATGATATTTCTTTCTGCATGTATTTGTAATTTTCCTGATTTGCTAGACTTCCATAAATTTTCAATAGTTTATCGAGTTGTTGCATTTTATAATTGGCATGACATGCAACATCAATCAGATAGTTAAAGAAGTCAGTAACCAAATCAATAAACAACTTTTGGAGATTGTTCAAAAATTCATTCGTAAGTTATGTATCGAGATAGGCAAACTCAAATAGATCATATGCAACCCTCTTTAATTGAGATTCCAAAATTTCATTCAACAAGGCATTCAATTGTGCACTATTTAAATAGTCATCACACAATTCAGAGATCAGAGTATCACACAATCTAATTGATGATAAACAATTATTACTCAAATGCATTTTCTTAAAAAGTCTTATAATACCCTTTTAATTAAACCTTGATTTCTGGGAGTCGTTATACAAAAAATGCAGGCTCCTTCCATTCGTCGGCACTTCTATCGATGAACTCATACACAATATCCTATTTTTAGATTGAAAAATACCTCAATAAATTTAGGAGTGACATTCCACCCAATAAACATATACTTTCGAAGTATTTTAATACAGTCATTCATTAGATTGATTGTTCGTCGGTTAACTCCATCAATCAGGTCCTGGTTTAAGAAATAGTCTTCTATTTATAAAAACTGTTATTCGTTGGAAATTTAACTTAGAGCCTCTTTGAGATATCGGCAATCCAAGGTTATAGGAACTAAGATTTGTGTTTTCAGTGCATTAATGAGAGAATCGTGATAAATCTAATTCATCAATTAATAATATATATTTCACTTATTTAATTAACTCATTATTAAATTGGCTTCGTCTCTTTCCGGCCCGTTGAAATCATAAAGTCTTTTAGCCATCTGCATGGCTCTCTCATTGTCCCCCCTTCTCAAAAATGCTCTTGCCAAATATAGTAAGGACTCCGATAGTTCCTTGTCCACTATCTACTCCTCATCCTTCCTCTTCAAACTCTCTTCAAATGCAGACAAGGCCTTATCTGTTTTGCCCTAAATCCATAGAAAATTAAAATGCTTACCACTGCATCATACAGTTTCGCCAACTAATGGATAGCAATCCCTTCCTTATCTTTGCACTGATTTGCTCTTTCATAACACTTCATCGATTCATTTTTCTTATCCATTTTATCATAACACTCTGCCATTGCATTCCACATCCTCGCATCTTTTGGCCTGCTAATAACTGCCCTACTGAAGTAATACAGAGCATATTGATTCATCCCTTGCAATGCATAAGTCTATCCCAAACCATACCAAGCTCTGAAGTCCTTTGGATCTATTTCCACAGCATTTCTATATGATTGTATTGCAGATGCCACATTCTTCATTTCTAAATACTCATGTCCCATCAGAGTCCAAGCTGCCAAACAATCTTTGTCTAATTTTAAAGCCCTTTGGAAATAGTTTATTGCTTTTGCATGCTCATTCATTAGAGAATAGTAATTTCCAACTACACAGCAAGTTTCCGGTACATACTTATTATTGGTGAATGATTATAATGCTAAGTTTGCTAATTCCCCTTAATTTTCTTTGATATACAAAATATTTGAATATGTATCCAGACTCTCAAATCTGTAAGGATCAATACTAAGCAATCTTTCAAACCACTCCAATGATAATTCAAATTCTTAGTTGTTATAATAAGCATTAGCAATTTGATTTATGATAAAATTAGAATTCCTAAAGTAATATAGTAATGTCTAAAATTATTCAACACAATTTGCATTCTTAAACTTCTCCAAATTAAAATTAGAACTCCAAAATAATTTCATCCAATGATTTGGTAATTCCTCCAAAGTATCTTCTTCAGTTAGCAATTTACATAGTTCCAACCAAACACTCCAAAAACAAGGCATTTGATGCAAAACCTAGATGAATACTTCTCTAGCTTCTCTTAATCTCATTGTATCTTTTAAGATCAATCCATAAAGATAGAGATTCAATTAATTTAATTACTTTTGATTGTACAATTTTGATAATTCTCTTTCCAATAATTTGAGTTCTGGATTCGTGGCTGTTTTTGAGTTCTCATTCTCAAACATCTCTTCTTCCTTTCTCAACTCTCCATACATGTATTATGAATAATAATAGAGGAACATTGCTGATTCATTCTTATGGATTAGATTTTATAATAATGATGCACATTTCTTGAACTCTCTTAAATCAAATAGATTTCTAGCTACTAAAATGACATCATTGTATTCAGGAACAAATTCTCTGATGAATTAATATTTGTAATCTGTATTGCTTTGGATAAAATGCATTGCAAATTATGATTATTATAAATCTTCCTCTTATGTCAATCCTAATAATAGCTCTCCTGTCCATTTGCTAGAATGATAGAGTTTGTTCTCTTGGAAGAATCTTGTATAATATTGCAACTCTTTTTGAATTTCTTGCAATTTAGGCATTAATTCCATTTTTCAAATTTCAAAATTATTACTAATTAAAACATAATGATAATTGGAGCAATTAAAGTAAAGGATGGTCTCTTCATAGGAGATGAATTAGCCTCTAAAGTAAGATATAGTCTTAACTTATAAAGGACCTTGAATTCGTCATACAGAACAAAGTAACTAGAATTGTTAATTGCGCAGCTAAACAACTACCTTGTGTATTCACAAACTACGGTGTCACCTATCTGAAATTCAATTGGTTAGAGAATGAACAAGTACATCCTATATATCATGAATAAGTAAATACTATTTCCAAATGATACTGTTAATGAAATCTATCAATTTATAGAATAAGCACATAGTAATGGAGAATCTGTTCTGGTTCATTCAGTCAGAGGGCAATCTCGTTCATGTTGTGCACTTGCTGCCTACTTTATGAGAAAATATAAGTGGAAACTATATAAGACCTTGGAGTTTCTCAATTCGAGAAGACCAGATCTTGAAATTAGAGCCAGTTTCTATCACCAACTAACTCAATTGGAGTCCAAACTAAGTAAGAAGGGTGAAGGTGGTCTATCAAGCTCATGGCAACCACATGAGGAATAAGATCTACCCCTTGAGGAAGATGAAAAACTTCTTAGGAATACGTTTATGAATGCAAAATCCAGTCCAGCTGATTCATGTTGGTTAGACAGAAGGCTATTCAATTAATATCTAAACGAGAATAGAGTCAGAACCATCACTTGGGCAGATGAAACCTTAGCTAAAAAGTCCTAAAAAAAGATCAAATAGACTAATCCCAAGAATGCTGTTAAATTGAATAGTTAAAATAATATAAGTGGGAATATCTACCACGTGACAGTTAATAATTATGTAACACTAAAAGAAGAATTAGAAAAATACAATTCCAGTATGAATTCCAGAGAAAATAATAATGCACTTATCAAACCAAATAGTGGAACTATCAAAAGATAGTAAAATGATAGTCTCAAAAAACATTAAGAATAGAAACTTAAACAAACAGGGAAATCTCAATCCTTAAAATAATAAAAAAGAGATCCAACAGACAGACCTAGATCTGCCTATGTGTACCAATATTAATAATTCTAGATAGCCTGAAGTTCAACCCCCTGTTAATATTCCAAAACCAGCACCCTTTCCTTATCGTCAATTTTCCCCGGTTGTGAAAGGTAGTTTGATTTATTTACTTAAAAATTAGGAAACAATGTTCCTAAAGTAACCCAATTAATTCCAACGAATAAAAACAAAGGGTGGAGATATCCATCACCTGGATAGTTGAAGAACGATGAGGATTTCATTTAATCTTTTATCAACAGCAAACCTGTATGGAAATGAACAAATTAATACTACATTTTATATTTATTTTTAGTATTAATCCCTTTATATATGCTAAGATTATTTAATATAAGCAATCAAAGGTTTTCTTCTAAATGTTCAGATTTATCTATCCTTCTTATTAATTCTTTCTCTGATGTTTAATTTAATTGTCTCTTCAATCTATTTACCTGCTCCAATTATTCATCATTTTCTCTTCTCATTATATTTAATTGCTCGCTTTTTGCTTACAATAATGTTTAAGCATCTGACAACTCGAAATTCAGTCTTTAAATCTCTTTTGTCAACTTCGCCACATCCTCATTGTCTCCTCTTCTTTTATTCAATTATTCAAAAGTTTATTCAAACTCTTATTCTTTCAACTCTAGATCACTCTTCAATTTTTCAATTTGTCTTCTTAATGATTATTTCTCACTATTTGATTTAAGCTAACTGCTCTCTAATTCATGAATCTCATTCAATAAATTGCTGTTTTTCTATTTCAATTAATCATAGTCTTCAACATGTACATAATTTTAATCAATTTATCTTCTAAGAGAATCATACAATACTTCTTTATCTTATAGTTGAATTTCTAAATTTGAATATTATTATTATATTTGATTTAATTTTGACTCTTTTTGGTCGAGCTTTTATTATAATATTTCAATCTCATTATTCAAAACAGCCTAAATAATCTATATAAATATATACCTTTTCATTTTCTACTTAGAATTCCCAATCTTATCTCTAGTTCTCTCCTTCAGCATAATTTTGGATCTTTTAATTCAATTATTCGATTTCCTCAGTCAATTCATTTTTAACTTCAACTAATTTTTCCTTTTAATTTTCCAAACTCTTAATCAAAGAATCTTTCTCTTGAAGCAATTACTCAATTTATTTATTAGATTCCTTATGTTCCTCCTAATATTTAAAAAATTAATCTTCATTCGATTACAACTACAAATTTAGATTAGCGATTTGATCTAAGAGTTTTTACTCCCTCTTCCTTGATTCCTCAATTTTCTTTTAAGACTCTAACATTGCATGATCAAGTGACTTTTGTGCTTTGTCAATTTAGTTATTTTGATTGTGAATTTCGATTTCATATTAATTAATTGCTTACTTGTACTACGATATTCTTGCTTCTTAAAAGCTAAATTTTTAGTTAAATTGACTTCTTTCAAGATCTCTTTGTTGAGTTGATTCTTCTAATTCCTTCAAATAAATATCAGCACTTTATTTTAACTCTACAACTTGGAATTCAGCTTAGGTCAATCTTTCTTTTGTTGATTTTAGTTATGATTCAAACTTCTATTTTTCTTAATTAAATTAACTGATCTACCAGTCTTTTTATTTAATTTGTTCTTAATAATTTTAGATCTATTGAGAGGAGCTAAATTCCAATTCAATTTTTGCGGTTTCCAATTCTTTTGCTCTCTATTTGTATTGCTTTAATTATTATTCCATTAATTATTTTTCTTATTGTAACTTGACATTTTATTCCTTTAATTCTTTTTTGAAGTTCTCCAATTCAAATTAATAATCCTCCAATTCCTTTTATTTCTATTTCTCAGTATCGCTTAATTAATGTTTCAATCCATTTATTGAATTATCTAATAACTGTTAATTAAGTTTATATTCATTGATTTATTCATCCTTCTTACGACTTTAGATAATTAATTTTTCATTCTCAACATTTAAGAATTTAATTTATTCTTCTAGATTTTAGAGTTATTATTGATTAAACCCTTTCAATTCTTGAATATCAGTTTCCCATTGCTCCCTAATACTGGCTTCAATTTCCTTTGTAACATTCTTTTATAATTCTAATTCACTCTTTATATCATTAGCAATAACTTATTGCTTACTTAATTCATGTAATTTAGTCTAATACTTAGATGATTATTCTAAAAGTTATTGTTTTAACTTCTAAAGATCTTCTTATAGTTATTATATCTCTAAGTCTTTGAATTTGTTGATCCTCTCTAATTCTTACTATAATATTTTAATCTCTTTCTCCTACTCCTGATCTATAGCATATAATTTTGCATTTTCAGTCTTCATTACTTGGTAATTATTCTCAGATTGTTATAATTATCCTTACAACTCTCTTATTATCTAATCTTATTGCTAATTTTCTGTTGAGTGTTTTAATTCGGTTTCATTTAGTCTTCTTTATAAGATATTTATTTATTATTATTCATAATATTATTTAAGTTCCTAGATCTATTTTTGATGTGAAAGTTCTTATTTTGCTTGCTTATCATGAACTAGTTATACTTCCTTATGTAAACTCATGTTTTTTAACCTGAACTCTTCACACATTTAGTTTTATTGTTGAAGTTATTATTAAATAGTTAACTTTTCGTCTTGAAGATCTTCTATCAACAATTACATCTTATTTTTTTCATTTACTATATTATCAAATTAGCCTAAGAGTTTTGAATACTTTTATTATTCCTATATTAGTTAGTCGTTCTTTTTGCTCAAGATTTATTGATGTTATTATTAGATATCCTTTAATTGTAGTTAGCTTTGATGAGAACAATCATTTTCAACTTTTATTTTTGTTTCCTCAATCTGTCTTGCACTTTTGAAATGCGAATCTTGAACCTGTTATTTCAAATTTTATAATTCATACTCTAAATTTTAGATATAACCTTTCAAATTCTAATTTTCATCAACACTTTGAACATTCTTGATAATAAATCATAATAATTACATTTTGTGAGATCTAAATATACTTGGTTTCATTTTTTTTCAATTCATTGACTAATAGTTAAATCTCTTCATTCTTCTTTTATAATAACAGTTATTATTGTTTAATATTGTGTTATTCGGTTTATAATTTATAAGTTTAATTTGAGAGCTGAATTTCTAATTCATTGATAATTTTATTGTATTTTTATTGATCAGCTTAGATTTGGTTTTAAAGTTAAAGATTTTCAGTACTCAATTTACCATATCTAGCTTCATATGAATCTATAATTTTGATGTTCTCCTTCTTTCTTAAATTAGGAGATTAATCCTATTTTCTTGCAGGAGAATAAATTCTATCAGCTTATTTTAGATAAGATATATACTCAGATTATAGGATTTCTCTAAATTCTAGGAGGATCTCAAGTGAAAATTCTGAGAATCCTACCTCCTAAGTTAGTTTTTGGGATTGTCCATAACACTTAATTATTAAACAGCCTCATCGTTTCTGACTTATTTTGCCACTTATTAGCTTGGAATAGGGTTGTTATCTTGTTCTTTTTATCTTTTTGGTGTATTGGAAGTTCGCTATCGCTTATGTGACGATCTATTCATTTAACAGAAATATGTTTATAATAAATTTATAAATAGTGCAAAGTGGAATTCTTATAATAAAAAATGTAGCAAAGAATTACGTAATGTTAATTATTTATAAATTCAATAGAGTAAATCATTTTTTCATTGTTTTGCTTTTTGGTTTAATTTTTTAGACATATAACTATTATACTGAGATTTAAGTTTTTTTTTAAGAACTGGCACTTTTCTGAGCACTAGTAATTCTTTGTGTTTCTATATTAGATTGCGTTTTTTGTTTTGAATTGATCTTTGGACTTTCAAGCATGGCCTTATATTGTTAGAATGGAGTCTTAATATTTAAATTATTCATATTAAGTTGATTGATATTGATGTTGATATTTGCTGACAGAGGAACAGATGACTGGGATGTATAGATTTTGAAGAGTTTTTCAGAAGATTTGGTATGTGTTAATGATTATTTGACATCCTATCCCATATTTGTGTGCATTTTCATAGAGAGTTACTTCTAATGTTTATTAGGAGAGTTTATCTCTGTATAGTGAGTTTATGTCTAACTTTTCTTATGAGTAGGGATTACTAAATTGGGACTATTACTTTATTTCAATGGTTATTATGATTATATTAATTTTAATTGCTCTGAAGATATGCTTCTAGTGCTAGTGATATAATGAATGCTGTTTTGTTTAGATTGATAATTCGATATGTGATTAGCTTTTCCTGATTGTTTGGAACTGAATAAACATGGATTTGCATGATTAACAGTTAAAATCTGTTATTTTAAGAACTTTTGTAAATCTGTGTCTCCATTGCTGCTATTGATAAGTTTATTGGAGGAAACTAAGGACTTTTGGGAAGTATCTTTACTTAAAGTTTTGAGATGTC
This sequence comes from Paramecium octaurelia, assembly GCA_905182995.1. NCBI lineage: Eukaryota > Ciliophora > Oligohymenophorea > Peniculida > Parameciidae > Paramecium > Paramecium octaurelia. Next base: position 127,155 of record CAJJDP010000142.1, on the reverse strand, counting down.
CTTTTTGTTGAGGAGACTTTTAGACGGGCCTTTTACTTATTCCTGCAGCATAGATATTTTATTTGTCCTTATAAAATTGAGTATTTTTGGATATGAGTTATTTAAGTAATTTCAAGTTCGGTGGATACTAAGATTTCTATTGTTATTATTGAGTCATAGTCATCCATGTTGCATCAATATTCTAAATGAGTTGACATATATTTACAATAATTTCGTCACTAGCTTTAGACTTTAAGATCTCTCTTAACACTGAAAGACTTGACACTTGAGTCTACTGGGTTATGCTATTCAATACTTTGATGTCTTCTTTGAGCTTTTCATATTCTAATTATTTTTATGTGATTACATGTGCAATTACTAGCATCTTCCACAGGGATACCAAGCATGAATTTTATCTTCCTATACTCTATCTATCTAATAGTTTAATCTACAAATTATGTACTTCTTTTTCTCATAAAAATAGATTGCCAAATCAGACACTCTTGGCATGAACATTCTTGGAATATCTTTGTGATACTTGTAGTATTCTAACAACTACTCAAACTTCATAGGTTGATCACTTTGAGGGTAAAATCTATAAAGCAACATTATTTATTCTGTGTATACCTTTTTAGAAACTCATCATAATCTTCAAAGGTCAATCTATCTTTGAATTTAATAACCCATGATATTGGCTTTGTCGAAAATAAATCCTCGTATTTTCTTCCATTCCATTGCGATTATGAGTATTTTGTGTACAAAGCCTAAATGCCATATTGATTATCACTTACTCTATTGAGGAGTGGGGCAAAATTTATTTTATCTGTTGTTACTCTACCGTATTTCTAACAAAATAGACAATCCTCTTCCTATGTATATTTCTTCAAATTTATTAGAGCATCGCCCTTTTTCATAACTGAATATAAATAATATTATGTATAAAAATTTCAATACCAAAAACAAATTCAAAGTTAGAAATGATGATTAAAATAGAAATAGCATCTCATTAAAATATTATAGATAATTCATAGGAATAACCACATCAAGCAGACAAAAAATTATAATCTCTAAGGAAAATTAACTTCTTTATATTGATTTAACTAAAAAATAAGTTATGATAATTTTCATTAGTGATAATAATATATTTGATAATTTTATAATATTTGAATTTATTAAAGTATTTATTGATATTTCATAATTTTCAATTTTGTATTAGTGAAATGATGTAGCTTATGTTGTACTCCGGGTAAAAATAAGCATATTCTTTCACACAGTCACAATCATCAACACTTAAGAGTTCTTGAAATTTATATTAGGAAGAGTTTAAAGGAATACTTCTAAAATCTGGCTGTATTATTTGTGCGATTTACTAACTACTGGTGTATATAGATGGTTATAATTGTATGTTTTTATGGCTGCTCCTTAATTATTCATATAATTTATCGGTAATGTATTCTACGTATCCGTCCTTTTAAATTGTAGGAATTTATATATTTCCCTTGCTTGTTAAAATAATGTTTTTATCAGTGACTTTTTGGCTTCCACTTCCTTCATCAGCATATACTTCAAATTCGTCTTTACTATCACTTGAACTGCTATCACTCTAATCAACGGTTGCACTATCATTTTGCTTGCAAAGTCTCTTAAATGTATGAAAATGAAATATTACATATGTTTTATAAGCTTTTTAACTTTTACTCAGGATTCTTTTTTTTAAATTACTTCTAGCATTATTCTCATTTTAGATAGTAAAGCTCATTTATATTTTTATAACTGAACATCTTCTTTCCTAATGATATCCATTACAAATCCAACATCTATACTCTATCAGATTTGTTTCACCTTCGAAAATGATTTTATGTTTTATTAGATGAAAGGATTCCTAAAATAATTTATTATTTTACAAAATCCTAACTTAAAGTTAGACTTTAAGAAAAATCCTCAGAACTTACATACAATAATAAAAAATGATCTTCCAATTCTAACTCAACATCAGAGATATTACTCTGAAAACAATTTATTAACCCGAATTGGAACTATTTTGAATCTATTTCTTTTTGGCCTTTAAATTAATTTCCCAATCTGAGGTATCCTTTGCCTTCTAAAATCAAATATAATCCGTATCTATCTAATTTTATTTTCTCCTTAGACTTTTTAATTGATTTTAGTTTTTAAGATAAATTTATTGTAAATTATTTTGAAAATATATTAAGAACTTTTAAATTGTCCTTTAAAATGGATTAATAAATTTTTTTAATAATTTCTTATTAAGCCAACTTATATTTATAATAAAAATTACCTATTTTTATGTCAGCTCTTTATTCGAGATTTATTGATATAATTTTAATTTTTTTAATATTTATCCCTTATGGTTCCAAATGTAATACTGTAACACATACACATCAAATTATATTTAATTTTCAATTTAACCATTGTTTGATCTTATTCGCATTAAAACATCAATGGTATATAACATCAGAAGCAATGCAATTATTTAATTAATCATTACTTCAAAATTCATGGTTGAATCCTAGACTTGGTAATTTGCTTGGAAAGTTATAAAATTTATGTTGATGATTAAGGATTCCTTGTATTTTTAGAAAAAATCTCCACTTTCAGTTGACAGTTCAAAAAAACAAGAGAATAAGTGCAAGAAGTAAATATAATAAATAATGACTTTAGAAATAGCTAGAGTTTTATAGAACTTTCCTAATAAATAATTTTTATATTATACTTCTTTTAATAATTAGCAATAGAGTAAATATTTCTATCTTCTAATACCCAATGTAGAAGTAATAAAATGAAACTATTAAAAGAATTTGGCTCACATTTTCTATTATATAGATTAATAAAAAGGATATGACTGTTAAATTCTTCAAAGTAATTTAATTTAATAAGCTAAACTTTTATTCATTATGTGTATTTGATGTTTTGAGTATTTGTATATATGAATAAAGATTTTAAATAAAGATAATGAGTAGATGAAAAAATACTAGAATGTATAGGGTATTGCTAATATTTTCATACTCCTCTCTAAGTTAAAGAAAAGGAATGTATATTCCACAAAATAGGTTGAATATGGTGTTCAAAAAATCGATCGAATATTTCATTAAGAGAAGTATTTAAATAAGAACAGAAAACTATGATAATTTTTTTCTTAATTATTTTTTCCTGGAATGTGGTATGCATTAAGTTGACTCCGATGTTTCCACCCATTTCTCACAATTCTCAACCAAGAATTGGTTTATTTAATCTTGTTTAGCTTCTTTTAAGTTATCATATGATATGATTGAATTAACTAAGAAAAAGCTTTCACTAAAAGAAGGAGGATTCAAACATTCTTCAGGGTTACTTTTGGGCGAGTTTTTAATTATTTTCTTAAACTCAAGTTTGTGCAATACTAATAATCAATAAATTGATACCATCTTCTTTGGAAGAATTCATATTAAAAACTTAGATAATGAATATAATTTCAAATACTAATTAATGTAAGATGAAAATACAAAGCAATATCATTGAGGATTACTTAATTCTTTTCATATACCCATAAATAACTCTAAATGATAAGCAAATTATTATGTAATTGATGATAATTTAAAGTATAAATTCAGTAACTTAGAAACCATCTGCTGAACAAAAAACAATAAACTAAAAATGCGAATAAATGTTTATTGAAAAATGCTAAAATAAATGCAATTTGAATAAAATCAGATTGAATATTTTTATCTACACATTATTTGAGATTTTGAATAACAATACTAATGACGAAATATTTACTAAAAATTATTTAAAAAGTTAAAAAAAAAATTCTGAATTAGTATTCTTTCATTCAGAAACATGAATCAAAATTAAATGTTAAAAAAACATCTTCATAAATTCCAAAAATAATTATGGGATTATAATAATTTTTACTTAATGATTACTTTAGGTCTTTCTATTCTAATTATTTGTGTGATCTTTCATACTTCTGCATCTAGAAATCAGAATATAAAAGAAGTAGTTTTTTAAACATTTTTGGATTCTGGTCTCATTATATATAAACCTTCCTTCATTGATCTATATTTTCTTTAGAATATCTAAACATCCCTCTTTTCTTATCTTTTTAATAATTTTATAAACCTTCTATTTTCTTCTAGTAATTATTTCTTTCTTAATTGATCAATCTGAAAAATCTTTTGTTTATTTTTGTTTTGTTTTAGTATTTCATTTCAATCAATATTCGCTTACTTAAATGTATAAATATTTTATTTTTGAGTATATTATTTCAAATTCTCAATCCTTCACTATTAGACATGTGATAGCTTAATAAAGTGCTTTAAGTTTCATTATTTAAGAAGGCAGCTTAGTTAATAAATAATTAAAATCTTACTTAAGCCTAATATTCATAAAGACATTTCATTGCATAAAACACTGGGATATCGAACTTGTAATTGAGTTTATTTAAATTCTATTTCTCCTTTTAATTTCACATTTACTTTAATTTCCTTTCAATATTTTCTAATTGATCTTGTCTTTTGTATTAAAATCATATCTAATACTTTTTTTATCTGGTTTACCATAATTTGCAATTTTCTAAGAGTATTTCTATAAGGCGATTTCATTTCAATCGCTATTAAATCTGTATATTAATCTTCTGATTATAACTCTTGTAAAATTAACTTCTAAATTTATTTAGTTAATATCATATTTTGATATTTACATTGTAAATTTTTATCTGTCATTTTATTTACTTCATCTCTTATTTTTTTATTCATTTTATACACTTAATTTTATTTTTCTTTATTTACTGCTTGATATCCTTTCAAGTTTTAATTTCTTATTATCAAGATCAATAATTTGTTATTAATCTCAATTTCATATTAAGCATTCTGTTTCCATTTTTTTAATCTTAGCATATGTAAATATAAAAACCTCTCTTTAATCTCGATTTACAATTTCTAATTTTTCAATTCTAAACTAAATTTATTAATTTAATACTTTTCATAAACCTAACATTTTCTTCATTTATAATTCCAGATAAATTATAGCTCTCTTTCTGTTTTCATTTCCATAATTTATGTTTTACTACTTCTGCTGATCTAAGATTTATTGAGTTTGGCTTTCTATAGAAGAAAAATTATACTTTCAAGCCTTGGTGAAGAGGAAAGTGAATAAATGAAAGAACTACTCATACTTTTGATGTATTAAGACTCAGGACTGTAGGCTGTAGTAAATACAAATTCTTCCAATATTAAGGAATAATAAATATCACCTCAATTGTTGTCAGTAAGAATTATTTATTTATTGTTGACTCTCAAATTTTACTTCTAAAAACTTCAAGGATTAATTCTGTCAATGCACTGAATGGATTATCTCAGCACTTGGCTTGCAAAACCAAGATATTATATTAATCGTTATTATTTATTATAATATTAGAGGACTGAAAATAAAGTATACGCAACTTATAAAATTATTTGATATATTAAAAACAATAGATAGTCTTAGTGCAATCATTTTCTTAGATTTTGTAAATATAGCTATTTCTGTTTAAGTGCTCCGTATCCAGCTTATATAAAAGTATTTGAATTCTGAACTGGATTAACGTTCTTCAAATATCTTGAATAATTTTGAGTTTTGATCATTTGTTAACTCTGACCTATTAGCGAACTTGCCATGTTATTGATTCCCTTATTCATTATTGGCACATGTGAATGAGTCATTGAATGTTTCTCACCCTCCAAAACCTTTTTTGGAATTGCAACAATTTCATATTCATCTAAATTCAATTTTTGGAAGTCCTGCCTAAATTTATAAGAAGGATATTCAGATCTAGTTGAAGGTGTTAAATCAACATCAGTCTCTGATTATAACACCTTCTGGGCATTTCTTTGGAACTTCTGATAATAGTACGATGGAGGATTTTAATTAATATTCATGTTCGTTGTGATAATTTAAGGTTCGCTATTCTTGTTGATTGGTTTTGAAGTGTTTGATACAATTCCTATAACACCATTTTTATCCATAGTAGAGGTTCTCCCTTAGAATCGGGTTTTAAAATCCATACGCTTTTATTATATTAATTATACGTCAGTCAATTAGTTTCAATTTTCATAACTTCACTGACAGTTCTTATTTCACATATTCAACTCAATTCGTAACTATTCTCATGATTGTTTAAGACTTATGACTTAAAAAGTTCATGTGAATTTAAGTGGCAAAATTGGAAATGCATCAAATATTAGTTATCTCTCAATTGGCTATATATGACATTGAAGGAGTTCGATAATAACAAAAAGTCTAAATGATACATTGTATAGTAATAATAAACCATAAAAGGTAAGGGAAACCAATAGGGATAAATACACTAATTTTTTTTTGATGAAAATCCAATATTGGATAACTCTGGAGACAGGCCCAGATGAATACATACATCTAGAAATATTTAAAAAATAGTATATATGAATTTAGTATGGAGTTAGTAACAAGTTAAGAAATGAAGAAAAAATGAGTATAATTCAATCACATTGTATTTTCTACTTCTTCATCGCATTCTTTCATTCCCAAAAGATCAAGAGTTGAAATAAGTTAATTTTATCTATTAGTTGAGCCAGTTTCTTGAATGCTGTCTGTTAAATTGATATCAATACTGCATTCTACTTTCCCACCAATCTAATTTACAAATTATTAAAGTGGATTTCTCTTCTTTTCCTCAATTTAAACATAATTTCCTGTATTTCCAAGATCAACGCTGGATTGTATATTACAAAGATCTCCAAAACAATCTTATACCTAATTTTCAGCCGATACTTATTATATAGGTGAATTTTTACATATACTCTGCGAAGATCCTATCCCTAAATTGCATTTTCCATTACTATTGTTTGCTTCGATTTAGTTATTACCAGAACTATTACCAAGAGAATTGATTAATTATATTAGACCTGGATAATTTTCTCCATTCCTCTTTTAAACTACATGAATATTACCAAGTTCATATATTAAATCTTCGATTACTATGTCTTAATATTCTAATCCAAGATGCAAAGTTTTTAATGCTCGATGCAAATTCTATTTTTAATTAATTGATAAACTGGTCTATAATGATTTGCACTTATTTGCTAACCCTTCATCTTCTTCAATAATCTTTGTTGACGAAAGCATTGCAATAGTCGTATATATTTGATTTTTTTCAATAAAAGGATGAGCTAACGCCTCCATTGGAGTTATTCGTTTTTTTGGATCAGCTGACAAAAGTCTAGATAATAGATTTTAAGCACTAAGGGATTCTTCCTTTACTCTATTCTTGAAATTCCATTATTCAGGCTTCTTTAACAATTCAATTTAGTCATTAATAGAATTCGAATGTAATGGTAATTCACCTGTCATACATTAAAACATAATGACTCCTACGCTCCAAACGTCTACTTCTTTAGAGTAATGTGGCTAATGGTAAATTTCAGGTGCGCAGTAATATATGTTGCCTGTTTTAGTGAGCATTTCAAGGTGCTAACTTTTTTATATAAACCTCCTTGAAACACCAAAATCAAGCAATTTTAATTCACAATCACCCTCTATATTAACCAAAATATTATCCGGCTTTATATCTCTGTGGCTTATTCCTTTATTATGGATGTGTTAGATTGCAGTCAATAGCTGTTTGATGATTTATCTAGTTTCTTCTTCTCTTAAAATTTTCCTCTCTACTAATATTGATTCCAACGTAGGATAGGGACAATATTCCATAACCAAACATGCACTGCAATACTTTTCATTTATAAACAATTCTATCTCCTATATTATGTTTTGATGTCTTAAACAACGAGCATTGTAAAATGTCCTCTTAACATTATTATATATTTCCTCATTATTCATTCTCGTTACTTTTACTGCATATAATTCATTAGTTTCTTTTCTCCTTGCCAATTTTACAATTGCATGTGCTCCCTATCCTACAAATCACTAAAATTTTTACCCAGCACTTACAATGCCTCATATCTATCTTCAAATTTTATAGCATCATCAACTACACTCAAACTAATTATTTCTGGCTTCTCTTCGTCTTCACCAAATTCTATTTTACATTTCAGTCTCTCTTTTAAAGATTTATCTTACAACATAATAATTATATAAATTTATGATAAAAATACTTGTAATATCATATCTCATTCAATTAAAATAATTTTTTAGATAAAATTATACTCATTCATATTGATTGCTGATGATAATATTTCAATTATTAACACTTTAATTTACTTTTAGATCAATTTTTATTTCATAATTCTACTCTGTAAAATTCTTATCATCCTAACAATTATTTAACTATTAAACGAACGTATACTATTGACAAATTGATATATTCATTCCTTTCTAAAATTTGAATTTTGTTTTTAAAATTATTATAACCGCTTTAAACTAATATTAAATTTGTTTCTTTTAATAAAAGAAAATCCCAATGAATTGCTGGAATCAAGCTATTACATTTAAAATCAATTATTAAGATTCTATTGATATTATCATTATTTAAAATATCTTCATCAATATAGTATAATCAATCTTTCTCAAGTATCTGAACATTTTGATACTTCTTAATTTACAATATCTGTACTTGTCAATTATCATTATGCTAATATAGTTACTTTTAGCTCTCCATAAGATGATTAATAGTTTAAAGATTTAATTCTTTTTTCTTTAAATATTAAATATAAAACTAGTAATATCTCAAGGCTTATTTATAGATATAATAGAATTTGCCTTTAATAAAATTATTATATCAGATTCTATTCTTTTTTTTTATTAAATACAATAAAGATTCATTATTATTTTTTCTAACTCTTCAATTAATTGCTTTTTTTTCAAAGAATGTTAATGTTAAATTATCTTAATTTGGATTAATTTTATAATTAAGTTATTTTTCTCCTTCTTTTTCAAATTACTCAACAATGATATCAATCAATTCTTGTCTTAGTATATTTTTAATATTCACATAATTACTGATTTAGAATCCCAAGACATCTGAAAACTAATATTAATTTAGTGTAAAAGGCTGATTAAATTAGGATATTGGAATAATAACTTTATTATCAATGCAAATGAATTTTGGTTATGGATTACAAAGTTAAAAATTTGATAGCTATTAAAAGAATTTTCAAGAAAGATAGGTCTAGTCAGAATATGTTTCTCAGATAGATATATTAAGCTATTGACTTTTTTTGACAAATAAAATCCTTTAGTAGATGTTATGTGAAATTTAAAATTTGAGCAAGGTCTGCGCTAACAATCTTCTACACAATCTTAATTTCATAATTTATATTACAAATTTGATGCTTGTGTAGATTGATGGTATTATTAAGATTATTTATCAGAATATATTAATTTAATTCCATTTTAACAATAAAACACATTTATAAATTACAATTGCTTCATTTTTTTTCATGTAATAATATTCTATATGGTCTAACATCTTGCGATTCATTAACAACAAAGTATTAATTATCTCTCATATAATTTCCTCCATGTCTAACTTTTTTGGGATTTACTCTTGACATAAAGATCACTGCAAATTATTTTGAACCAATCTAAGTGTAGCTAGCATATCCATCGTTAATACAGACCTTAAAATCGTTTGAAAAATAAATTCCATTTCCTACCTTCACAGTTTTACCATCCTCATCTAAGCAATCATATTTAGCACAATAATTTTCTTTACCAGGTTTTAAATTATCTTTTGTAATTGATCTAACAGCAACTTATTTAGTACCATGATACATAATTCTCCATTCATTAGGATTACCATCCATTTTTATCCAATCATCATTTCCATAATTTTTTACCCTTAAACCAAATCCGTAGCAACCTCTTGGAAAATAATAATCATATTTATGATAAGGAGGTCCTCTCTATTCTTTCTCATGAAAACCATCCCAACTCATATTGTGTGAAGGATTAAAATCATCAAAAGAAAGGGCTTTCTCTTTTGCTTAGTTATTTGCACGATCAAAGTATGCTACATATTCTACTCTTCCATTACAATACTCATCTAAGAATTTCTTAGCATTTGGATTATTTTTAATCTGTTATTAAATCGAATCCGGATCATTTCCTGTAATATTAAAACTAATTTCAAAGCTTCCCTTTGATACTCCTAAAATTTCAATTTAATCAGTTGAAATATTCAGTGAACTTGATAATTTTTACTTAAATTCTAATAAATGGTGTTATAATAATCGATTGTCATTCACAATTTTATCATAATCAAGATTTGTATTTCGAACTTTTAAACAAGATTAATCTTAACCATAAGATCCTAGTATTGAATCAAATCCAAATGAGTATTACCTACTTGTTGCTAATAATGCTATATTTTAATCCCTTAATAATGATTCTTTTAAAACAAAAAGTGCCACTTCAGGGTTTGAAGTTTCAATATTCTATCTTACATGAGGAATTGATTTAGCTTCACCATAATCTTTTAATTTTGCAATTAGTTATTATTAATATTAGCTTTTAAGGTATTATTTTTAATTATTTGTAAGATTATTATTATAATCTAATTTATTAAGCTCTTAACTTAATATTTAGATCTATTGCTAAACTGGTTTTGAACGAATTTCTTATTATGTTTATATTTATTAACTTACTGGTTATAAGTCTTATTATATAATTTACCTCCCTTTTTCCTCTTGTTACTTTCTGATATTTTCTTGTTCGACTCTCTTTCTTTCTTCTTCTATCCTTCTCTATTCTTAAATTCTTCTCTCTTCTTAAACTCTTCTCTCTTCTTCAATTCTTCTTTTTTCTTCAATAATTCTCCTTTACTCCTCTTCTAACTGCTTAATTAAAGCATCTAATAATTGGCATTTTATTTATAGAACATTATTTTTATATTAATCTAAGCTAAATTAAATTTTTACTTTGGTCATCAAAACAAACTGTTTCTATTTCAGTCATCAGATCTTCTTAATTATTGAGCTAGCATCGAAATTTGATGACTTTTTCGTTACATGGATTAATCAGGATGTTAAATGTTACTTCATTATTGTAGTGGTTCATCTTTTTGAATTATTTAAATAAAGTCAAAGAATAAGCTGATCCTGTAATATAAACTTAATGATTTTGAGGATTATTGCAATAAAATTAAACTTCTCTATAGTTCCAGAAGTCCAAAATTTCTATCTATAATGCTGATTTATGTACTTAAGCTTGTTTTTTGGTGCTAGAATATAGCTCTATTAGGACCAGGTTCCCAAATTACATCAGAAGCAGCATCATCATAATTAGCAACAAAATATTTGTATTGGAAATTATGAGCCTAAATTTCAAATTTCCAAATATTTCCCTATAAATTAGATATTAACATATACTTCTGACCAATTCATTCTTATAGCTTTTTTTGGATCCCAATTACCTAAAATATCTGAATCCCCTGTAAGATAAAGAGCTTTTCCAAATTGGGTCGCGAAATGAATTCGAAATTCGAGCATCTTAACCATAAATAATATTAATGCCGGTGATATTTTGGTTAAGATTTAAAAATGCTACCTAATAGAATAATCTCGAGATAAATGTAATTCTATAAATTACAATATTATTTAATTTCAAATTTTTTGATTGTTGATAATAATAATAGCAAAATGTTTGATCTCATTCAAAGATTTTCCATTAATTATAGCATCGAATGATTTATTAAATAGATGTCAAAATAAAGAATGTATAATTGTTAATAATTAGCCACCAAAGATATTTAATTGATGGAACACTTAAAAAAATACAATAACATAGGGCAACTCAAATTAAGGTGTAGGTCTAGCCATAATTAAATTTGAAAAGTTTTTTAATCTGAAGTATGTAAAATATAGAATATCAGGTGCATGTAATACTGATTAATAAACTACTACAATATTAAAATTACTAATAACAAAAATAAAGCCTAAAACAATCAAAATTAGTTTTGCTTTTATTTCTTAAGTTCAAAATAATGATTATTTTCTACTTCCTAAATATTGTTTTTATTTTGTCTCTTTCTCAAACAAACTATATAATGGAAATAGATGAGGAACAAGTTTCAATTATTACATTTTAGCTTTATGAAAAATGAATTTTAAATTATAGAAAAATAATTAAGTATAAACTTCTAAGTTTTTTAATAGGGGTTTTATCAATAGTTATGATAATAATCATTTAGGTTTTTCAACTCCTAAAGTTATCAAAAATGAAGTCCAACAAGAAGTAGTCTTTTTGGTTTTAATTGTCTATAAATGTATATATTATGAGTATGTACCGATCCTCCTTGCTATTCAAATATATCCACTTAGTGTGGCAATGGCTTATCTCCTAATTCTTTCAACTACTATTACTACAACTACTTCAATTCCATTTACTTCTTTTTTAATCTAGATACTAAGGAATATTTACTCGTTTTCTTTTTCAATTCTTCTTCTTTTTCTTTCTTCCTATTTCTATCTTTACCGTTCTTTCCTTGCAATTTCATCATAATCCTTGATTATGGGCATTTTGCCATTGCCAATTTACTATCATATATATAATAGATATTTACTATGGCTTCTAGTGTAATCACTGCAATCTCAGCTTGATTCTATTCTCTTAAAATAGTCTTGATCCACAATTCGCATTCTTCCTTGGTTTAAGCCTTAAATTTATAAATTTTGGAATCTTCTAACTAGATCTTAAAATTAGCAGGTTTCTTTGGATTTGGAATGACTTCATCCACATTTTGAAGGCTGATTTTGTTTTATGCCTCTCTTGAATTGGAATTGATATACCAATAGATAAACCCTTTTCTAATTCTAACATATCTATAATCCCAGGCTTTCGATTTGGGTTTCTTCTTATAGAGATAGCCTTCATCTATGAATTCTTCCTTTTCAATTGAGTTTCGTTATTGTTATTATTAGGGAATCTATAATTATTAGTTATATGTTTACATGTTGAACTTCATGATCATTAAAATCTAATTTAATATCTGCTCTTCTGATCACTTATTCTTACTATTAGCCAATTTCTTATTGGTCATCCTCTTAACCTAAAAAGTCCATAATTCTAACACTTTCATCCTCCATAGGTTGTGTTTTGTTGATATCGTCAATTAGATTCTTACAAATTTCAATAGTATCTTTCTTTTATTCTTTATCCAAATCGAATCTTAGAGTCATAATAGATTTGATTGTTTTTTCTGAAAACGCTCTGCCAAAATACAATCGTAAACTTTTACAAGGATCCAGAATACTCAGAGATTCTTCGTTTAAAAATGATATCATATCATCAAAAGGTTTAAGAGTAGCTTACAATTACTTCTCAAAAATGAATGTTTCTAATTCTTAAAATAGAATATCTTTGTCGTTTTCTAATTTTCTGATGAATTAATTCTATTGCTCCTTTTTAGCCTTACTGCAAGAGATAATGAATTAATTAAAGTAGTAGAGAATAATGGAATCAGTGAGTTGTTTCCAGAGTTTCCTATTAAAGCTGTCATGCAATTGTGATAAGGTTTCAGTGGCTGGTTCAATTATGGATTTGAGAGTATCTATAATTTTGAATTCGAGATAAGGTTTTTTAAAATGAGTGCCTACCCGACTGAAATAGAAAACGAATATTCTTTCCCTACAATTATTGGCAATCTAAACAAAATTCTTGGTGATTTTCTGTCCATCAAATACTTTTTCAACTTCCTCATCAGTTAAATTGCCAATAGATTGGAGTCTTTTGGCATATTGTTTGGTATTATCATGCAAAGCCAAAGTGTTGTTACATATGGCCACTAATTTAGAAACAGGGAGTTGGTGTTCATCAATGATTTCTTGAATCCCACCTTAATACTATTATAGGATAACTTTGCCAAAACCTCCAAATCTAAGTACTGTCTCTTTACATGAACATAATTTATATGCCATATCAAAACCTTCGTTTACGATTTTAAACAGATCAACAGGAGTCTAAGTAACTAATTGTTCTTATTCATTCTAGAATGGCTCCTAAATTCTTTCCTGCTCAATTATTTGATAGACAACTGATTCCATGCTTTCAAGTGATCTATTTACATAGATGTTTAACAGCACTCCAACTCCTAAGAGAATACGATCATCATTAAAGAAATCCTTCATCTGCAGCGAGTAATCATGCAGCCATTATGCTATAAGTAGTAATTCTGGAGACTAATTATGATATTAAGTTATAAATACTTAGATTTTCATGTAAGACTAATCCCAAAACTTTGTAATTCTACCACAAATTTTTTCATGATATATATCTGTGTATTCCTTTACAATATCCTTTCTCTAAGGATCCTTCACAATACTAGCTTACATTGATTCCAACATGTCTTGTCTCAGATTGGTCAATTAATTAATCAATTTATTGAGATCTGCATCATCGTCTGTCAAGATGGCTATCATGTCTGATTCTAGTTTCTATCGAATCTTCTCTCTCCTTACTGGTAATTGAGTTTCTTCGTCATACAACTTGATTAATGGGTCAATGTTCTTTTTTATTTTAATTTTTAATGGGTTATTGATTTCCTTAGTTATTCTGATAGATGCACTTAGGGCTGATTGCCACTTTGTGCGTTCCAATTCAGAATCAGCCATGAGATGATATAATCTATCTCCCATATTCAATTTGAAGGTGTATCCACTTTCTTTTGATTTGGACATGTTCTTGATTATGATTTCTTAGCAATCCAACATTTTGACATCTCCTTTGGCTTTAGGTGGTTTCCCATCTTCATTTTGTTTGAAATAGGTTATGGTATCCAGTTCCAACCAAGGAGGTAGTTGTGATTCTTGCAGTATCTTTTCATCATTGTAATCAGAATACTACTATTGTAAATATCAAATACCAAAGGTTTAGCTGATACAAGAATGAACCAACGCTTTTAAAAGTACTTTACCTTGCCCTTGCTTCTTTTGCCCAAATAGCCATACATCATTCGTTGATAAATAAATTGCTCATTCATGTTTTTAATGAATTCCTTCAAACCGACTAGTTCAATCATCTTCTCATTAGATAATTGGGAGATGATTTGCTTTTCCTTGCTCTTCTTATCTCCCTTGGACAAGTCTACGAGCAGGGAATTTCGCTGCCTCTCCTTATACATCTATGCCTATTGAGCAGTGTATGTATCCACAATCTTATGGTTTTAGACTACAAAATAGGAGAACTCTTACTTTTGGTAGGACTTTCGTCAGCCATCTTGACGACTGAGTCCATGCTGACTTGTCTGTTAGTTCTCTGAGGGGAGGGTGCTGTTCTGAGACTATTGAGAGTGGTAATCCATTGTTGACTCAATTCTGGAGTTTTGACTTTTAATTCTAGATTTCGACCAGGAAATTAAATAGTGAATTCTTTTTTGGAGATCTAATTAATGGATGTAATTGTTGATAAATCGAAAGCTCCATTGGGCTTGGTGTCGGTTTTCTACATTGAGGGTTGATTTGACTTACATCGTTGTCGAAATACACTAGTTTCCAGGGTCCTTCTTGCAAGTTCTCAACGAGCATGAAGTAACGCTTTTGCCATCCTTTGAGGATAGCAGGGCTTTTCTTCTTCATCCATCCCTTCATGGGTTGTACATCAATTTTATTTTCGATTCTTTTCAACTCATCTGAATATGCATCGATAGAAGCAGTGGATACTGTTAAGGCAGATCTCTTTTTTTCATAATCATTAGACATTGTTATTAGAATAATAATTATTAAAATATATCAAGCAATAATATATCACTAAATCATTTGGAGTGGATCACATTGCGACGGAGTAGTAGATGAGTGCAATGAGTGAAAGTGCAGAATACTAGTGCTATGATAATATTTAACCAATAATTTTAATTAATTTAAAATGTTCCCCTCGCTCAACTCAATCAAGAAGCCCAAGAAGAGTTTCAATCTGTTGCATCTTGAGACACAAGAGTAATATTTCCTCTCCCTCAAAGTGGCATTAATACCCAGTGCAAGAAGTGATGAGTAACATATTTGTATATGTCGATTCCCAATTCAGAATCCGAGGCAAATTGCATCTATGTTCTCGTTCCTTGGTTTTCGAGCCCAAATCCTCGTAGTTGCCATTAATGAAAATGAAGTACAGCAATGGACTCTTTATGAAAGTCCTCAAAAATTTCGAACCCAAATCACTTGGTCATCTACTCAGTATTCGTTGGGGCCATCAATTAATGCAGGAGGAGATCGATCAACTCGATTTAGCAGCAGTCTTGAACCAACAGAAGGGAGAATAAGTTTCTACTATTATTGATTACTAAATTAGAAATCGAATGAACTCTTAGAAAAGCTATACAATAGATAACGCAAGAACCTCATATAATTAGCATGCAACTGCTTCTTCATTAAGGTCGACAAACTCTTTATCGTCAATCGCAATCCCATCAGTCCCTACATCACCGAAACCGTAAAAATACCTCATTCTCTCTCTAGTGCGATGACAACATTGTGTTCACCATATCCAAATCTAATTCCAAGCAGATCCTCATTCGATTTCTTAAATTATACCAAGGAATCAATTAAGCCGAAGACGAGTTCACCTTCATCAGTCAAACAATCCAACAAACCTTAAATGACAGTCTACAAGAACATAAACAAAATGTGGGATCTGAAGGCCACAAAATAGAATTTGTCCATAAAGGTACACACTCCCATTTCATATCAATAGCCAAACTCATTAAACCAGAAGGAGTGATCTTTGGATTGTTTAGCATTCAAAAAGAGGAGATCCTCCAATTCATTCCATTAATCAATTCACCCCAAGCCAAAATCATGCAATTCATGTTCACTGACATCAAATACTTCCTCAAATACAGATATATGTTCAAAAACAATGGAATCGAGTTCTGGATGTACAACAAAAAGAGATCCTATCTCTTTGTCTTCGATGACTAAAACACCTAAGAATCTGTGTTTAAATACTTCCAGAAGAAGGCAACTAAACGTTGTCTAACGGCTTTGACCAAAGAAAAAGTAGTTGATGAATGGATAAGTGGTAACATGACTAATTTTGATTACTTGATGGCCTTGAATACTCTGGCCAACAGAAGCTTCAACGATCTCTCTGCCTACCCTGTATTCCCGTGGATCATTGCTGAATATAATGAGAAGGACTTCAATGTCAACTCCCCCGCTTTCTTCAGAGATCTATCCAAACCCATGGGTGCCCTCAATAAGCACAGACTCTAAAAATATAAAGTAATCTCATAGTCGTAAACATGTAGGCATTCTATAAGGATCAATTAAAAGATAAGAAATAGGATCCCAAACCTTATTTGTACCCCACTCATTATTCCAGTCCTGGAACTGTCGTCTACTATATGATCAGGAAGATTCCTGAATTCGTGATTAAGTTATAAAATGGCGTCTTTGGACCGACTGACAGAATATTCAGAGGCATCGATTCCACTTGGTTTACTACTCTCAACCTTCATGCTGATTCCAAAGAACTCATACCAGAGTATTTAACCATTTTTATACATTAGATTCTATGGATTAGATAGTGATTTTTTAGTTAATTGCGATAAATTAGAATTGGGCATAACCTAAGATGGAGAAGTCATTGATGATGCTGTTATACCTGCCTGGGCAGACAATGCTGTGGATTTCTTAGCCAAAATGAGGATAGCTTTGGAAAGTCCATATGTTTAAGCTAACCTACCTTAATGGATCGATTTGATTTTTGGAAGCAAATCCACTGGAAATGAAGCACTCTTAAATGACAACTTATTCTACCCTTACACTTACGCAGAAAATGTCAATTGGGATAAGTGTAAAACTGATATTGAAAGGCAAGCCTTAGAAATCTAGGTTACTGAATTTGGTCAAGTGCCTTTGCAATTATTCTAAACAGCTCATCCTCAAAGAAAGTTGAAAATTCAAGGAAATTTAAAATAATTAGAGGATGAAAAGAGGGAACTCAAATAAATTAATTAAAATTTATAAAATAAAATTCAAAAATTAACCCAGTAGATCTAATAAAGTTAAGATAAAGAACTAGTTACATAACTGCAAACTCAATTGGCTGCACTTTAATGGGAAAATGAGAAACTCAAATTCAATCTTGAAACCTTTAAATAAGAAGTGATGGCAAACAAAGAAGTTATATAAACATTTAATTCACAATTTGATTAAGAAGAATTTGATAAAAACGGTTTCGACTTTTTAAATGATGATAGCCTCTTGGACAGTTCAAAAAAAGCCAATTAATGAATGATTCTAATATAGATATAAATTATTAGTTTTTTACTTTGTCATTTTGTTTTTTTGAACTTTCTCTAATTCCTGAATTACCTTTTAACTCTCTCTTTAGATAGACTAAGTTGTGTGAATCTCTTTGCTTGGAGATACGGTTATTTTCATAGAAGTATATTAGCAGATGATGAAAATTTGATATTTGAAATTGATAGAAACTATATCAATCTAATAAGAGTATTTATTATATTAAATACCAACATCTAGTCATGAATTAAGGAAATAAATAATACTATTAATTTTTTGTACAAAATTAAGATTATATTATAAATATTAGAGAATAAAAAGAATTATGTTTTGAAATTCATACTCGTCTTAATCATAGAATTCAGAATCACTAGCAAATTTAGAAAACATAATTAGGCAGGATCACAGGATATTAATTTAGTTTTGATACTTTGAAATTCAATCAAAATCAATCGGAGATAAATTAAGGCCAGTAATATGAGATCGATATTTTATTTTAGTAGAAAATATATGAGGTAAAAAACTAAAAATTTTGAGAGAATATCATTAGTTGAAAGATTTGATAAATTGAGTCTTGAAAAAACTTTATGAATTTAGAATATAAATAGATAGATATTTACTCATATCAGATTACTGTAATTTAGCCAAATGTGTTGAAGGAAGGAAATAATGGAAAAATGCGGTTGATGGTGAAGTGGAAGAAGATATTTACAGTGAAGTTAAAATAAGAACAAAAGTTTGGACATGAGCATATTAATCAAGCTTTAATACTATTGCTTTCAACAACAAAACTTGTATCAATTTAAAATACTAAGTAAATAATTATCATAGAGAGTTTAACAAACTTAAAAATGTGATATAAGAATGGTGTATGAAATGATTTAATGTTAGTATAAAAATAATATGTTGAAAACTGCATTTTAGATGAATAATTGAATCAAATACACTTATTTAAAAAAAAGAAGGTAGAACTATGGGAGAGAGGTTTCGATGTACAAGGGGAGTAAGGCTAATGGCTATAGGTTATCTTTTGGAGAAGAAATTTAATGGTGGAAGATTTGCTTTTGATATTGAAATATCAACTGAAATAAAATTAATTAAAATTATATGGGTTCTTGTTGTCAAGCCAGTCAAGTAGCTCGGGATTAGTATGTGTTTCCAGATGGAGGAGTGTATACTGGAGAGTTGAAAGATGGAATACCAGTATGAGTGATGATCATTTTTAGCATGGTGTTGGAGCAATATCCTTTGATAATGGATAATCCTTTGAAGGGCACTTTGAGAATGGAGCGAAAAGTGGCAAGGGAGTTTATAGATGGAGTGACAACTCTTATTATGACGGGGAATTTCTGAACGACACATTTAATGGTTACGGCGAATTTTATTGGAGCAATGGCAAATGGTACAAAGGACAGTGGGTGGAAGGGAATATGCAAGGAGAAGGACAACTCTTTTCTGATGGGAAGACTTATAAGGGTGAGATATCTAATTTTAATTTAAGGTGAATTTGAAAATGATAAGAGGAATGGAAAGGGAGAGCAAATTTGGCCCAATAGATAAAAATACATTGGAGAATGGAAAAACAATAAGATGCATGGAAAAGGACAACTTACAGAGCCAAATGGGAGAGTAATTGAAGGGGAATGGGTAAAGGGAAAAAAGAAATGATTATTTCGCATATTTAATTTTTATAACATATTGTGCTATGGGTAGTGTTTGCCAGCTAATAAATAGAACTGAAGGAGGGAATATGTGCATTTAGTAAATAGAGTAAACATTTGCTGTGAATTTTAAAGTCCTCTTGCAGAGGTGAAGGTCATGTGCGCAACTAAAATCTAAGCTTGTTATCGACGCTATTAAGCACGAAAACAAGTAAATAAAGAATTCTATGATTACAGAAAAAACAAATCGAAGACTCCTAGGCTCCTCTGAAACACATAGCTGTCCCAATTGAGTAAGTTCCTGAGACCTTACATAAAGTTGTTTCAAAAGTACTTCTTCAATTAGGTCCTTTCGATTATTCTAAGTGTTCTACTTTGATTGCAGCTAAATTTCTTCCCCCTTATTAATTTCTGGGCAATGGAGGGATCTACATAGGGTAATGGAAAAACCGCAAAAGAAACGGCAGAGGAAAATACATGTTTCCTGATGGTTCTCTGTATGAGGGTTCTTGGGTGGAAGATAAAGCAAATGGATATGGAAGACTCATAGTTACTAGTGGAGAATATTATATTGGAGAGTGGAAGAATGATAGGAATGATGGGTATGGAGTTTATTTACATGCTGACAAGTCAAGATATGAAGGGTTTTGGAAGGATGATAATAAACATGGGGAAGGAACTGAAACATGGGAAGATAAACCAGCTGTTTTTAAAGGCAGTTTTAACATGGGTCTAAAGGAGGGATATGGAATCTATAAGTGGGCTGATGGTTCGAGTTATGAAGGAGATTTTAAGAACAACCAATTTTAAGGGTAGGGCATTTACATTTGGTCTGATGGCAGCAAGTAAGAGGGATAATGGGAGAATAACAAGATGAATGGCAATGGTATGATGACTTGGGAAGATGGCAGAAAATATATAGGTATCCTCTCTTTTTGATTAGGGGGATTTAAGGATAATGAAAAGGATGGTTATGGGGAATTATATTGGGTTGATGGCAGGATTTATAAGGGATAATGGTAGAATGGGTTGTAACATGGAGAGGGGATGTACATTGATAAAAATGGTAATTAAGTCAAAGGAGTGTGGTTTGAGGGACAAAGGAAGTGATTTAATATTGCAATTACGTGATCATTTTACCTCCTCCTGATTTAATTATATATAAATGAAAATTGAATATTAAGATTTAAGATTTCGCGACTCTAACAATTACCAAAGTATTCCCTAACTGTAAGTATGCATAGAGCAAAATCATTTAGATTCTGGTTTTAGGTGATGGATCAACTGGCAAAACTTCGCTCCTCAATATACTTACATATAGAAAATACCCAATAAAAATCAAATCCGACTAATCTAAGATCCCTATTAAAACACAAGGATGCGATATCAAAATTGCGATGAGGAATTATTCCAATAAAAAAGTTCTCCTTAAAATGATTGATCTTTCTGGAGATAAGTCATAGAGGCAATATCTGGATGTTTACATCTCCAGACTCAAACTGGATGCAATAATCTTCTGTTTCGATGTCACCAATCTTAAAACATTGGACCATTTGGGAAAATGGATTAAGAGACTCACAGTAAAGGATGCCATAGAAGAGGAAATGGAGGAATTCCTAGATACCGATAGAAGCGATTTTTCACTTCGAAGCACCACAGCTGTGTCTGATGGATAAGACTCTCTATTGAATTACCGTAATTACACTGGAATTCCAATGAAAAGGATCCTTAAGACACCATTTATATTTATTGGTTGTAAGATTGATCTGATTCCTTCTGATCATCACACCCTATTGAGACAATAAGTTTAGAAGAGAGTAATTATGTATTGGATAATAATTAGATTCAATAATTCTACAAACGATCCAACGCAGTGATCTTATTAAGTACAATAATCCCTTCCTTATATTCTGATCAATTTAATCTATTAGAAAGTTATATCACTAGAATATATCAATGGGATCAGATTGAGGACTTCTTTATTTAGGATCAGATTCAATCGAAAATAATTCCGATAGATGAGTCCTTTTGGAAGGAGACAATTTAAATACAATTGCAAAATAAATTACAATTTTTGTATGTGTTTGTAAAGCATTTTTGTTAAAAATTACTTTTTAAAAAGATGAAAAGAGATGATTGATTTGTGTATAAAAATATCGAAAATAATAGCATCATTCTATATTCCAAGAATTAGCATAATGATAATCAAGCTCTTTTTGGTAACATATTTTATTATATATTAATTTTTTTACTAACTGAACAATTATATTTGAGGAGACAAATTAACAACAATTAAGAAAGTCATTTTTGTTAGAATTTCTTCAAATGATACAATTCTTATACAATCATATAATATATAATTACCAAACTAAAATGTAAGACGATAGAGTTTTGGAGCGCAGTCCATAAGATACATTGCGAATCCCGCCGAGATTATCGATGATGGAGAAGAAATGCAGTGGTCGATTTACGTTTGTGAAGACCCAAGCTGAGGAACAGAAAGAAGTAGTTTAAAACAATATGAATCGAATAAAGTAGCAATTTAGATGTAAAGATCAAGAATTGAGTATAGGTTAACTCAACCACNCTCCTCCTGATTTAATTATATATAAATGAAAATTGAATATTAAGATTTAAGATTTCGCGACTCTAACAATTACCAAAGTATTCCCTAACTGTAAGTATGCATAGAGCAAAATCATTTAGATTCTGGTTTTAGGTGATGGATCAACTGGCAAAACTTCGCTCCTCAATATACTTACATATAGAAAATACCCAATAAAAATCAAATCCGACTAATCTAAGATCCCTATTAAAACACAAGGATGCGATATCAAAATTGCGATGAGGAATTATTCCAATAAAAAAGTTCTCCTTAAAATGATTGATCTTTCTGGAGATAAGTCATAGAGGCAATATCTGGATGTTTACATCTCCAGACTCAAACTGGATGCAATAATCTTCTGTTTCGATGTCACCAATCTTAAAACATTGGACCATTTGGGAAAATGGATTAAGAGACTCACAGTAAAGGATGCCATAGAAGAGGAAATGGAGGAATTCCTAGATACCGATAGAAGCGATTTTTCACTTCGAAGCACCACAGCTGTGTCTGATGGATAAGACTCTCTATTGAATTACCGTAATTACACTGGAATTCCAATGAAAAGGATCCTTAAGACACCATTTATATTTATTGGTTGTAAGATTGATCTGATTCCTTCTGATCATCACACCCTATTGAGACAATAAGTTTAGAAGAGAGTAATTATGTATTGGATAATAATTAGATTCAATAATTCTACAAACGATCCAACGCAGTGATCTTATTAAGTACAATAATCCCTTCCTTATATTCTGATCAATTTAATCTATTAGAAAGTTATATCACTAGAATATATCAATGGGATCAGATTGAGGACTTCTTTATTTAGGATCAGATTCAATCGAAAATAATTCCGATAGATGAGTCCTTTTGGAAGGAGACAATTTAAATACAATTGCAAAATAAATTACAATTTTTGTATGTGTTTGTAAAGCATTTTTGTTAAAAATTACTTTTTAAAAAGATGAAAAGAGATGATTGATTTGTGTATAAAAATATCGAAAATAATAGCATCATTCTATATTCCAAGAATTAGCATAATGATAATCAAGCTCTTTTTGGTAACATATTTTATTATATATTAATTTTTTTACTAACTGAACAATTATATTTGAGGAGACAAATTAACAACAATTAAGAAAGTCATTTTTGTTAGAATTTCTTCAAATGATACAATTCTTATACAATCATATAATATATAATTACCAAACTAAAATGTAAGACGATAGAGTTTTGGAGCGCAGTCCATAAGATACATTGCGAATCCCGCCGAGATTATCGATGATGGAGAAGAAATGCAGTGGTCGATTTACGTTTGTGAAGACCCAAGCTGAGGAACAGAAAGAAGTAGTTTAAAACAATATGAATCGAATAAAGTAGCAATTTAGATGTAAAGATCAAGAATTGAGTATAGGTTAACTCAACCACATAATAAACAAACCAATTTAGCCTCTTTAGATGAGAGAAGAACAATTGTTGGAGTTGGGTAGGAAATTGGATATTGAAATAACATCGAGTGATGTTGAAAACATTGTACCGAATACAAAAGAGTTTTTTGAAGAGTATGAGATGCATGAAAGATTAGGTGAAGGTTGTTTAGGGTTGGTTAAGAGGGTGGTATTAAAAAGAACAGGACAGGAATTCGCAGTAAAAATTGTGGCTACCTAAGATGATGAGATTATAAGGAATGTAAGTGATATTAGAAAATGATTAGATGATTCACGAGTTTAAGAGATTAATCAAATTGTCACATGGCAATATAGTTAAGGCTTACAAAATGTATTTGGACTTTGATAATGGATTCTAATCTGAGAGTCAGGCCTATGTGATAATGGAACTCATAAAGGGGAAAGAGATGTTCGAAGTAATAAATGAGTCAGGACATTATAGCGAGAATGATGCAAAAGAATTATTCAAATAGTTGCTTAGTGCAATTGAATATATGCATAGAAATGGCATATGTCATAGAGATTTGAAACCTAACAACATTCTCTGTCTCTCCGGTATTATCGTAGCTTATACTAAAAATAGATAAGAAACTGATAAAAGTCACAGATTTCAATGTTAGTAAATTCAGTGATTCTTACAAAGAATTTGGAAATTTGTAGGATACTGAAAAAATTGAAATGTGGACATATACAGGAACTGTGGCATTTTCAGCGCCAGAAATATTCACAGGCGAAGGATACAAGTATAACATTCATTCATGCTTATTATTATAGTCAAATGGTTGACATGTGGAGTGCCGGATGTATTTTATATTCAATGTTGTCTGGTCAATTGCCATTCAATGCAGATTAGTACATTTTGATTAGATATTCTAAGTTTGAACGATCTAATCGAGTCTATCAAATTAGCCAAATATGAGTTCCCTGAAGAAATCTTCTAAGAAGTCTCAAGTGAAGCCAAGGATCTAATCCAGTAGTTGCTTCAGAAAGACCCAGGTCTCAGACCCCATCCTGATGAGGCTCTCAATCATCCTTGGTTTGCAGAGAGCATCGTAATACGAAAAAGCTTAAGACATCTGACAATAAATAAAAACATTTCTCATCTTTCCTCCAGGAACTCGAATAAACTAAGACAAAGAACTATCCTGTTGTAGAGAGGATATTACGGAGGTTCAAGTGATGGAGATGAAGGATGTACTACTACTGAATAGGAGATGAAAGTTAAGTGTGTTGCTCGAAAAAGTCTGTTTAATACTGCGTTGGCACCAATGGAGTTGTTATCAGACAATAAATGTTTGAAGGTGTAGAATGGAGTACTTCGCAAGTCAAATACAACTCATATACATGATTTTACATAAAATGATCAATAGTGATATATAAATTAATTATATAAATAATTTTGGTTATCCAAAAATATCTTATTATATTTATTTTGCTATTTTTAAGTGACCACTTTATTTGTTTCAAATCATTAATTAAATTTAGCAATGCAAAATAAATCAGTCTTTGATAAGTTAGGAGGATAAGCCAACATTGATGCAGCTGTTGTCAAGTTTTATCAAAAAGTTCTCTCAGATCCATCTGTTAGTCACTATTTCAAAAACACAGACATGAAGAAATAAACAGACATGCAATAGAAGTTCCTTGGTATGGCCTTCGGAGGACCAAATCATTATACAGGAAGAGTAATCAATTCACATTTATATAATCTAGGATATGAAAGCAGGCCATGCTGGACTTGGAATTACCACCGCAGCCTTTGATACTATCGTTAAACATCTTGGAGACACTTTGAAAGAGATGGGTGTACCTGCTGAAGTCATTGCTGAAGCTGCAGCTGTTGCTGAAACTACAAGAGCAGACATTGTTGAAATCAAATGATTTAAATCACATTACATATTTGCATCCTTATCATCATTATTAACTATTCAAATATTCATGCACAGTAATCCATTGCAACATCTATGCATGATATTCAAATATGATAACGTGCCTATACAATCAAATTATTAAATATTGTCAGATATATGGCATTAAATTTTTTGGTTTACATGATCCCTTTCATTCAAAGTAGGATATCGTTATCTTACAATAGCTTAGAGTGTGTGTTTGAAAAAATACGAATCATTAATCACTTATATAATAATGTCAGATAATTTTGTCAATATTAAATTATACCTAGAGAAAGTAGAAATAACACACAATAAACTAAGAAAGCGTCAATTAAAGAGATATTCAAAATCTGAGAGTGTGTTATACGTGACTAAATTCATGAGGTAAGGAATAGAAACAAAAATAATTATTGATAATAAGAGGTGATAATATCTTATACTGCAATGATTATTTCATATTCTACTAATAGATTTAGTGATATTGTCCATATGAATATCATTTATAATTGACAATATATATCTCTATTTAAGTAATGATATTAAAATATAATTATTTTATAATATAATCATTATATAATATAAATTTCTTATATCTGCAAAAGCAGCTTTAAAAATATTGCTGCTTATATTAACATATTTGTAATTTGATTATTCAATAAATTTATAGTATAAAGTAATCAAATTAGTAAAAGTAATAAATCTAATTGATTCTGAGAAAATAGTATACTGGCTTAGGCTGCTATTGGATGTGAACGAATTCTGATAGTTATCCATAATCTTATCGTTCCTTACTTAAAATGATAAAATTGTTTTTATAACCCACATAATTGTTTTGATAAAGGTTCTAACCAATCATCAATAAATCCAAATATCTATATCAATTGAATTCTATATCCATAATCAATCCTAGTTCCAATAGAACTGTAAATAAAGAAAATTAGCAGGTCTCAGATTTTTGTTATTTTATACTACAAAAATGGGTTCATAGGATGAATACTTCTAGATCTTAGAATTGGATTTCCCAAGTATCACATCTGCTAAATTTGTCATAAATTTTAAGTTTCCATTTTGTTATTGCAAATCAAATGAGTGTTGTAAGGTTAAATTGTTTTTACCTTACTAAGAAGTTGGAAAAGGGGGAAGATAGTCAAAATTGTGCTATGAATGTCATAGATGGTTTAAGGAAAGAAGATATTCACGTGTAGATGTTTGGAATACTTAAATTGGGGTGATAAGTAAAGAGGAAATAGTAAATATCGTTTATGATAATATTTTGTTATTCTTATAGAAAAAGGTGGGTATGAGTAGAATTTGGATTAGTTTATAGAAAAGTAATTGGACACGTTTCGAGATATAAATTCTAGAAGGAAGATGATGAAATGAAGGAATGTATTTATAATTGTTTGTGTGAACATAAATACTCAATATCCAGATTCAGCAAGGTATTTTGCCATATCCAAGACACGTTTGTTGCAATCACTAGCATTCTAAGGAGCTCCATTTTCAGCATTGATGGTTTGGGAGAATGAAGCAAAGACAGCAGCTGTATTAGACCAAGCAATACAAGCTCCACCTTTATTCTAAGATAATGAATATTTGATATACCTTCTTTAAGTACCAGCTCTTGGCTTCACCATCAAATTAAATTGTGTAATACTTTTGGTTGTTGATTCTGACTCCAGCAGCGTTTCCTGTCTCTCCTTTGTGAGTGAGGGCATGAACAAAAGCAGCCTTTTCATCATAAGCGACTTTAGCTGTGATGTCTGGATTTTTTTCATCTGGCACTTCGGTTTAATAAGATGGGAGGACGGCAACTCCGAAATTGCTAGCCCAGATGTTTCCATCAAGTCCAATGATGGCAGCAAATTCAAGTGCGCCATTGGCTGTCAAGTTTGTCACATAAGCATCCCAAGACATTCTTAGTTAAAATAATTATTAAAAAACATATCTTCTTGTAATGCAGCATATATAATGAATTAATTCAAGATACTAATACTTATGGAGAATTAATTAAGTAATATACGCGATTATAGAGATATATTAATATGCCATCCAATATATAACTCCGTCGATTTCCTATTGTATACTCAATTGACTAACTAGTCTGAGGCTCCAAAGATTCCAAACCTAATGGCTCTCCAAATTGCAGCAAATTAATCAAACGTAAATGTTCTCCCCAGTTGAAGTATTCACTCTGATGATATTGGTGTTTGAGATGAGAATGCAGAAAATAAATAATAAATATGATTATAATATTATATCCAAATATATGTGAATTCTGAATACTACATTTATACTGCACTTTGGCATCAAGTTAAGAAGATAATTTATTTAAGAAATATTTAATAAACTTTATTTCTTATTGAAATGGTATGACACTATACTCATAACCTAGCCATCAGCCTAAACTATGAAATTGAGAAATAAGATTAATAGAAACAATATCCACAAATAAGGCAAGGTACCAAAGTCTCTGATGGTAAATGTTTACATTAACTCAGAAAACTGAAGAAGCTGCAGCCATGGGTCCTATTCTCCTAGGAGTGTTTCTTTTTGTGGTTGTTGGATCAGGTATGCCATCCCTATAATCAATAGCAATTTTCTAAATTCTGAATGTCTTATCTAATGGTAATGAGGTGTGATTTCCCGAGTGATAATATAAATTGTTTATTAATAAATTAACAAACAAACAATGGAACCCATACAAATGTAGATATGATTCCCATCCGAGTATACATGAAGACACAGTAACACCATGAGATCAATTATCCACATTTAATAATAGAGTCATCTAGAAGAATTGATAAAGCAGTTAACAAGTAGAACAAGTGTAAATCATGATTGATTCTCATTTTGACATTAATAGTCAGAGACATGCTGAGTTAGCAAGTTAATAATTATTCACTCTGAAGATAATATATTATTTATTGCAGGTATTTAGAATAACTCTATAAAATCGAAATCTCCTTATATCAAGGATAAGTATTTACTATCTGATCACTATATGAATTAGTATGGTCATCTGAACAATCTACTCAAATTATATTTATTAAACATTAGTCTGTATTAGTATCAAGAGGATCATCAAATATACACCTATGTGAGATCAATTAACTATGTTAGTAACATAAGTCCAGTCAGTTGACGAAACAAAAGGATGGATGTTGATTATTAATTCTAAAAATATACAGTTAAAGCGATTATTCAAGAATTAGCCTTTGTGCATCATGTAATTGAATAGGAAGATCAATATTGGATGCAAGATATTCTCTGCAGATTTGGGATGTATAATAAATAATTATATAATTACCTAAATATATGCTTTCCGATCAAATTAAATAGGTGTTGTCAACAAGCTCTACATCTTTTCTCGCCCCTAGGTTCTCTCGAAAAACTACGCTACTTAAGAAGAGGAACAAAGCTCTTTCGTCTTGCAGTATTGAAGACATTGCTACGTACACTCAATAAAAAAGCTCACAACAGCCTTCATCGAAGTAACAAATAGGAAGATCGGAATCTTAACACAATCCATTAACTCCAGTGGCAACTCCTCAATAGAGCAATTCAGTGAGTTGTCAAACCAACACATCTCTATTCGATGAACAACTCCCTGACATTCCTGCATCAGATCCAATTTGGCTTGAGATTATCCCTCAGGAGGTGTTGCAGGGAGCATCAGTAGAATAACTTCTCGAAGACAATAAAGATTACTTTTATTATTTATTGGGATTGTATCTACAGGAATAAATGCATGGAGATTTTAACATGAACAAATTTATGTTGCCAACCAAATGGTAGAGTCAATATGGACGCGATTTTCCACTCAAGTTGAAAGAAAGATAAGAAATCATCAAAAATACTGTTTATGATGATTATAAGTCTCCTTAAACTTCAGAGTTCTCAAAGACCAGCTATAAAAGTCACTTCTCAGCATATCCCCCAAAAGATTACAATCCCAAGTTGGAAAGAAGAAAGTACGAGAAAAGTGAATTGCAATTCGCCACTTTGACAACCTATAAGGTATCATAAGTTTCTTAAATAGGCCAATCATTTTGATTTCCAAACCAATTACAAACCTGAAAAAGTAACCGCATCTAAGCATTTGACAACAGGAGGACTCTCACTATCTAGTTAGTCTCTTTATAAAACAGAATATTAGTGGCCTCAACCAATAGAATAACCCACCAATTGTAAAAACATTTATTCAAAATTGTAAAACATTTCTCATTATTCTAAATAAGAAATCCAATTCAATCTTCTGGAATCTTCTTCGATAAATAACGAGATGTCTACAGTTAATTCCCAGTTGATCCAATTTGTAAATAGACTCCCTATTCACAAACTCCAACTTATTAGAAATAGTATGTCTCTACAACCAAAAAGTATAATGTGTTATCATAATAAACTAGTGATTTCTAAGGAGCAAGACTCGGGGAAGTTACTCAAATGAAAAACTGGAGACAAAGTGTCATTAGAAGAATGAATTAATTGAGAAAACAATCGCAAATATGATCTTTAATTGTCAATATTCATCTAATTTCTTATGAACTTTTGAGAAGGCTGTGCTAGTGTTCAGTCCATCAAACTTGTAGGTGTCTCCCAAAAAGGCCTAAGTGAATCGAGCATCTCTCGGATAGTATTTCTCAATCAACTCAAATGAGGTTGGATTCAACTGTCCGTATTACATATTGGATGTTTCATAGATAGGTAGTCCTTTTCTCAATCATGAAACTCATACCGACATTGATTCCCTGAGGAGGAGCCTTGTACTCCTATTCTGTGACATGAAACTTCTTTGAAGGCACCTTATTATCTAATTTCCTGCGTTGCTTTTCTTCCTCAGAAATAGGTTGAGACAGTTCAAGCCCAATTGTTTGTGCAACCAGTTTATTTTTGAGTAGTTTTTCAGCTCTTCTAAAGTCCTAATCTTGTAAATAATGGAATCATCACCTGCATTTGACGCACGATTTCAGCATAAGTAGGCACAGGACATGATGTCATATCCACCTATTGTTATCCACTGTGTAACAGCCAACCATCACCATATGATTGGTTATTAGTAATGTAATGAGCTGATTGATTTTTATTCATTTTATTAATGAAACATCATGCCAAATTATTAATCCTATGTCCATTTAATTCTATTGGATATTAGCTATTGGATCAGAAAATAGAGGAATACCTCAAAACCAACCAAGAAGAAATAGTTCTCTACTTGGTGGGAACCCCAAACACATATCTGAAGGTCTATGAACAGATTTTATTTCATCTTTATGGGAGAACACAACATTATCCTACTAAATTCAATGTGATTTTCGATCTATTCAACAAGGAATTCAGAAACAAATACCAATTCGATTTGGTAATCAATTTGGGCACTGATTTATAAGGTGATTTCAATCTACATTTTAAACTCAATCATGAAATTAAAAAAATCCATTTTTCTTAAGAAGGCCATAAAGTAAATCAATATAAAAGAGGTGCCAATGGTGGCACTTTTGATCATTTACATATTGGACACAAAGTGCTTCTAAGTTTAAGCTTGTTAGCAGTCAGTGAGCATTTGACCATAGGAATAACTGGTGAAATGTTATAACAAAAAAAGAAATTGAAAGGTTTCCTCCAATCCTACAACACTCGTCTGAGATGCGTCTAAGAGTTCTGTTCCATGTTCAGACCTGATATCGATTTGTATTTCTCTGAATTGGTTGATCCTGCAGGTCCAACAAGAAATGGCCAATATGAAATATTGATTACCACAAAAGAGTGTCAAAATTCCTTATAGTACATTAATAATCTGAGGAAGCAAGAGAATTTGAATGAATTGGAAGGGTACATAATTGGCATGATTGAAAATGAGAATGGTTAAGGAGAGGCTAAAATATCATCAACATAATACAGAGAATAAATTTCAGAAAGGAATAGATTATCAGAATATGAATATTTGGAACTCAAGACAGAATGGCTGTCAATAAGTGACAATGCATATTGGTTTGAATCTATTCTAGTTGATTATTATTCATAACCTCAGAGACACTATCACACTTTAAGACACATCTATGACATGTTAAGGTAATTGAAAGGAGCCAAGAACATTAGGAATGTTAAATTGGCTACCTTCTTCCATGATGCAATATATTATCCTAAAATTCATGACAACGAAGAGAAGAGTTGTTTGTTGTTTTAACAGTTTGCCAAGGAATGCAACATTGATTCAGAGGTTGTCTCTATTTTCATATTGCAAACAAAGAGTCATCAAACTGATGTGCCATTCCTACCAGAGGATGATTTGACAGATCTGATGATATTTTTAGATGCTGATATGTCTATTTTAGAATCTGATGCTTATCCTGTTTATGCTCAAGATATAAGGAAGGAGTATTCGCATTTTCCAGATAAGGAGTACAAAACTGGTAGGATAGCTGTGTTGTAGAAGTTCCTGTAGTCGAAAATATATAATTTGAGGAATGAAGAGAAGGCAAGAAAAAATATATAAGAGGAAATTGAAATATTATAAAATTGGGTAGTGTGACAATGAATTAATATCATTTATTAAAAAATGATTAAATTTTAAAAATTAGATCAGCCATTAACCNTGAAGGTCTATGAACAGATTTTATTTCATCTTTATGGGAGAACACAACATTATCCTACTAAATTCAATGTGATTTTCGATCTATTCAACAAGGAATTCAGAAACAAATACCAATTCGATTTGGTAATCAATTTGGGCACTGATTTATAAGGTGATTTCAATCTACATTTTAAACTCAATCATGAAATTAAAAAAATCCATTTTTCTTAAGAAGGCCATAAAGTAAATCAATATAAAAGAGGTGCCAATGGTGGCACTTTTGATCATTTACATATTGGACACAAAGTGCTTCTAAGTTTAAGCTTGTTAGCAGTCAGTGAGCATTTGACCATAGGAATAACTGGTGAAATGTTATAACAAAAAAAGAAATTGAAAGGTTTCCTCCAATCCTACAACACTCGTCTGAGATGCGTCTAAGAGTTCTGTTCCATGTTCAGACCTGATATCGATTTGTATTTCTCTGAATTGGTTGATCCTGCAGGTCCAACAAGAAATGGCCAATATGAAATATTGATTACCACAAAAGAGTGTCAAAATTCCTTATAGTACATTAATAATCTGAGGAAGCAAGAGAATTTGAATGAATTGGAAGGGTACATAATTGGCATGATTGAAAATGAGAATGGTTAAGGAGAGGCTAAAATATCATCAACATAATACAGAGAATAAATTTCAGAAAGGAATAGATTATCAGAATATGAATATTTGGAACTCAAGACAGAATGGCTGTCAATAAGTGACAATGCATATTGGTTTGAATCTATTCTAGTTGATTATTATTCATAACCTCAGAGACACTATCACACTTTAAGACACATCTATGACATGTTAAGGTAATTGAAAGGAGCCAAGAACATTAGGAATGTTAAATTGGCTACCTTCTTCCATGATGCAATATATTATCCTAAAATTCATGACAACGAAGAGAAGAGTTGTTTGTTGTTTTAACAGTTTGCCAAGGAATGCAACATTGATTCAGAGGTTGTCTCTATTTTCATATTGCAAACAAAGAGTCATCAAACTGATGTGCCATTCCTACCAGAGGATGATTTGACAGATCTGATGATATTTTTAGATGCTGATATGTCTATTTTAGAATCTGATGCTTATCCTGTTTATGCTCAAGATATAAGGAAGGAGTATTCGCATTTTCCAGATAAGGAGTACAAAACTGGTAGGATAGCTGTGTTGTAGAAGTTCCTGTAGTCGAAAATATATAATTTGAGGAATGAAGAGAAGGCAAGAAAAAATATATAAGAGGAAATTGAAATATTATAAAATTGGGTAGTGTGACAATGAATTAATATCATTTATTAAAAAATGATTAAATTTTAAAAATTAGATCAGCCATTAACCAGTCTAGAAACAGTTAAAGTGACATCTCCTCAGAATAATCGATTTTATATTGTCCATCCATCACCAATCGAAATCTAAACTCAAACTCAAAATTTCTTTTGTGGATCCTCAGAATTGTTAAGATAAATACCTTCTCATGATAAAGGACCCAAACTTGATTCTAAAGGATAGATCGTTAGACACACATTAGTTGGTTCTGTTCAACAATTTATGCTTGAAAAATAAAGAAGACAAAGCACAGGTAAGAAACCATAAGTCAAGTTGTAAACCTAACTACAACCTGAATTGGAGGTTCCACCTATGATTAATAATAGTTACACAAAAAGTAAATTTATACTCAATATTCTTAAGTAACTGAATTTATGTCAAGTAAGGATCTTGTCAAAAAATCCCCAAGCAAAGTCAAATCTAAAGAATACCAACTGATCTAATTAAATGAGGAATAAGTACAGTAAGAAATAGTTGATGTTGAGAGAAGAGTAAAAATCAATTAAGCTGAAGTAAGACATGCCCCATGATTTAAGACTGCCAAATTGAATCAAGAAATCAAATAGCAGCTCAATAAAGGAGATCAACTTAAAATGGATGCATTTATTAGGGCCATGACAAATTACGAAAATACTTAAACTGATTGGGAATAAACTAAAATTAAGGTGAGCTCTAGAATCTCCAGAAAAACTGGCTAATCCATGAATGAGAAGATTGAATAATTCAGAGTCAAATAGGAAGTTAAGTAATTGCTTGATCATATCACACCCATTGATTAAAAGTTAGGCAATGATTATTGGGTAATTTATTGTCTCTATACAGAAATAAGGATTAAGATCTCAAGAATCTACTCTGAAAAGAAAGAACCCCTACAAGTACATCGACAAATTAGAAGAGGATCCAAATTATCAAATTGATAAAAAGCCTCCCGTTATAGAAATCATCAGAGCCTAAAACTCCAGTGCCAAAGGATTCAGACCTTATTCATCATTCACTTCTCGTTTTTACTTGGATAGAAAGTTGAAAGAGAATGAAGAACTTGTTAAGAAACTCATTCCATAAAATTTAGATGAGATCGATCAACTTTAATTAACTGGATAGAATGTAATGAAATAAGAAATCAACTCAGTCAGAAATCCAAGGGATAGTTTTGTGAAAATCACAGGTTCTTTGGCAAATAGTTAAGGAGGCTTTAAAACATATTTTAAGAAGGTACCAATAAAATAGGAACATCAACAACCAGATGAAGTGATAGTTTAAAATTATGATAAGAAGAAAATGTTAAATACAGGATAATTTGGAAGTTTGAAAGGATATTTTTGAATATATTTTATCATAAGTTTCAAGCTTTGAGTATATCTTTGCATATTATAATCTTATTTTGATAACTGAACTTTCTTAATTCTGATTAGATTCATTTTATAATAAGTTATATAAAGATAAATTGTTCAAGTTTATGAACTAAGTATAAATCTTACAATCACTTATTCTCAATTATTTTAAAACTTCTAAATACTTCCAGCAAGCAACTTGGCTTCTATTATTATTATCAATAGTAACATCAAACTAATCTGCAATATAATTAGAATAAATTCCCTCTTTATCTTCAACTCTTTTTACAGTTTTTTTAATTTCTCTTCAATAGCGAATCCTTTAGAGAGCTGAACCCTTACTTAACTTTATTCAAATAATTATATGGATCTGAACATTATTTTTGTATCTTCTAACTCTCCTTTCCAGTTCTGAAATATTTATTTGTTTTCATTAAGAAAATAATCAATACATCAAACTCTTTGTTCCTGCTTATCAGACTTGAATATGCAATTTATTCCTTTTTGTATTACACACTAATAATACTAAACCTCTTTGTTGATGTTAGTAAAAGTTGAACTATAAGAATTGAATTTGATCCTGAAAAGCTTCCTTTTCATTACTTAGTCTAGTCATGAATGTATATACTTAACAAAATCCTTGTTTAGTTATATTAATAATTATATTATAAATTCTCAATTTTGAAGCCTATTAGTAAGATTAATCTCAGATAATACCTAATATTGTTTAATAACATTTGAATTATTAACAACTGATTCAATCTGTTAACCATAAAGTTCCAATCTATTTTGATAATTTTATAACTTTACTTTTTATTTAATTCTGAATTTAAGGTTTGCTGAGTTTACAATTCACTCTTCAATTAAACTAATTCTGATTTCAAAGAATTTTCTTTTTAACTTAGCTTCTTCCTTGTATTTGCTAATTCTTCATTCTAACTAATTTGCAATGACTAAACTTCTTGTTCAGTCTTATGCTTTTCTTCTTCCAATAAATTCGAAAGCGTATTTGTAGTATCCTATAATTCACTCTATAATTTATGAAGATTCAACTCTTTTGCCTAAATCTAAATTCTTAACTATTCAATTGTTTAATCCTTCTCTCTGTTTTGATTTGAGAGATTTTTTATCTATCTTTCTGTATTCATTTTTTCTCTTTGCAAAGTCGATTAAAGAGATGTTAATTTTTACTCTTACTCTGCATTCAGCTCTTTTTCTAATGCTAATTACTCTTCTAATTCCTCTATATATTTTTAGGTTTAAACCCTGATCTATTCATTCTCGTTAGACACTTAATTCAACTTATTCTAAAACTCTAAATAATCATTATACCTATGATTAATTATTCAGTTGCTTAAACTATGTTAAAGTTGTTTCATATTGTCTCTCTTTCAATTCTATTATTTGATTTAAACTTTAGATTTGCTACGACAACTAATTCATTAAAGCTGATTATTGTTGGTTGTAATTGATCAACTCTTACTTTTATAATTCATAATCCCTATAGTTTTTCTGGATTTAACCTTAAAATTCCTCTGATTACTATTAAATCTATTGAAAAATCATAAATATATAATACTTCTTTTTTTAGATTATTTATTATGTTTTATGCTTTTTCTTGATCTTTTTGGTTGTTCTAAAGTAGCTGCTAACTATATTTTTATAACTCATTTAACTGATTTTATTATTCCAATAATTAATTCTTCTAATGATTGACTTAACCTTAAAGGATTTAAATTTAATTATTGAAATCACTCTTCTACTTCTCCATATTTCTATCATGTAAATTACTTAAATGTCTCTCTGCATTCTGCTAGTCTTCTGAATTCTTCTATTCATTTCTAACCATTTTCTATTCCAAAATCTCAAATTAAGATCTTATTGTCTAAGTTTCCTCTTCAAAATTAGCTCTCATTCTCTTATTCTATAACAATAAGGTTTCTATCTCTGTATTTTTGATATCCAATAGACCCTTTAATTTCTCAATTTCAGAATCCATGATCTCCTATTATGTTAAATACTATTTTTTTAGATTCTCTATTTATCCTTAATAAATAATGTCTTATTTCTGTCTCAAACTATTCACATCCAAAGAAAATTCCCTCTCCTAATCTTACAATCTATTTCTTAAAATATCATTCTCCTTTAGTAACTAACTCTCAAAGTATTCCTTCTCCTACAAAATTTAATTAAATTTTAATTCCAAACCATCCATCTCTTTATCCCTCATATCTGCATACTCTCTCAACTTTCTTACTTAATTCTACAATAGATCTATTTATGTTAGATAACTATGTTTTTGTTATTCGTTTTATACTAAAAATCTTTATCAAATAATGATACTTGAGAAAGTTGTCTTAGTGGCTTCTACTTCTTATGACCTCTCTTTCTCTAATAAATTGTTTCGCTCCTCTAGTATCTTCAATTCATTGCTTAACTTTTTCAAATCCAACTCATATTGTGCTTTCACTAAGATTTTTATTAAAACATATATATACATTATACTGCGCTATTCAGTTATTGCTCGTACTTGGATTTCCACAATTCACATTCAGTCTTTTTTTAAGCATAGCCTTTTTGAAGCTTATCCAGATCTTGATTAAGCATTTGATTCTAATGTAGAATGTATTCGGTCTTATCATCTAACGCTCCTTGTTTACTCGTTCTTATCATCATAGCATCCAATTCATTTTTCAATTATCTAGAATAAATTTCAAGGTCTGCACTTCTGTTCTTGTAATACTCTAATTCTTCATTAAATTATTGCGGATCCGTATTTTACCTATTCTCTTTGATACTTTTAGAAGTGAATGAGTTTCTGACAGAACCATTTGTATCTATATATTATGTATATTGCTTTTTGTATTATGGACTTTGTGTGTATAGCTTATCTGATTTCATATGAGGTGATGAATTTAACATATTTGAATTCGTTAAAATAAATAAAAATTAACATCTTTACATTTCATAATTAACTAAACCATTTTCAATTAACTAAAATTATTTTGATGTGTTATCATAAAAACTCTATTGTTTTAGATTTGAATTTCAATTTGCTTTCATTAGAGTTAATAATTTAAGAGAACATACTTAATTTATAAATTTTATATTCCTAAAAAAATTTAAGATCTCTGGAATTATCAATTAGAGTAACTAACTGGAATTTAAATTTTAATGTAATTGTTAGATTAGAAACATTCCTCTACAGTTATATCTTAAGTTAAGGTTTAATTATTTTTGTTTTAGAATATGATGAAATATAAATCTTTGTATATTTTTGGTATGAAAAATAATTATGATGCAAATAAAAATTTGCTAAAAATATTCAAATTATTTATTATCAATTTCTCTTGATTTTGTATTCTTACTGGAAGAAGAAGAGTAGGTTGTTCAAAATAAACTTCTAGAAAGATTGTATAATCTCTAAGGTCAGTTTATGATCTTAATAATAAATATATAGGAAATATTGTTAGTATTATTTCTTGTTTTGATTATTGAAATCTTTGAAATGTGTTTAATGATAATAAATTTTCAATCCTGTATTATTTTTTTGCACTTTTAAACTGTTTTATGGACCTTTCTTTTTCTTCTATGAATTTCTTTCTCATTTTATGGAGCTGGTATAGGTTTGAGGATAGTCCTTCTCTTTTTAACAATTTTCTTCACTTTTATCCTCTAATTCTCTTGTTTTTCAACCATTTCACCATCCTATATTTTTTGTTAAGGCTCAACCAAATCATCTTGATCTTATTATAATAGTCGGGTTTAATACTAATTTTATGTAAATATCGTTTAATTGATAAGCTACTTCTTCTGATATCGTTATCTTATAGTTTGCTCTAAAGATTATCCTTAACAGTTTATGATGATGAACATAATCAGAAAAACGATAAAATGTTTCATGAAATAAATTAATTAAATCTCAAATTATGGATCATATTTCATCTCTGATTTTGAAATTCGTTAACTCACGAGTTTAATTTTGAAATAGCCTAAAGAGTGCACTGATGAAATTTATTGATTGTGCATAACGACATTATTTAGTAAATTGACTACTACTTAACTAAAAGGGGTTAAAATGTGGATAAGTTATGTTTAAGATTTTAAATCAAATTTAGTGTTGAACAATATTTTTGTATAATTAAATGATCAATTTGCTGCATGAATCTATTGTAAATCGTAGGATAATAAGATATTTATCTCATATGATTAAATGCCTCAGTTTTTCTAGTTTATGTTCTATTATTTGATTCCTTTTGGTTATTATATTAATGAGGATGTCATAATTCAATTAAAGATATTTTAATTTGATTTCAGATATATTTTTGTCTTATAATATTTAGTTATTGAGAGAAATCAAATATTAATTGAAATTTTTTGTTATTTTAATCAGATGTCCATTTGAGAAAAACCACTAGATAGAATTTATTAATCATTAACAATGATTTATGTGAAGATGAAATCACTTAGTAAAATAGAAAAACTACTAAATTTAATAAATATATCAAATACTAAAGCCTAAGGTTATTTAAGACTTGAATTAAATCAGGTAAATAATAATGAAAATTAGGTACTATTGACTTTAACTCTTGATAATATTTATTATTATATATATAGATCAATTATTCTCTTACTTTTTCATTTTATTTTAATTATTTTTCTTTAAATTTATCTCCAATTAGACCAAAGGGGAATCGCTTCCCTCCTGATTTTTCTCTAATTTTACTTTTTTTTGTTTTTAACTGCTTTTATTTAAATTATAAAGGGATTCTTAGCCTTGTTCTTGTGAGGCTTAAATTTAAGCATCTGTTTTATTTAAACAATGCTCACATTTGCATAGATCATTGCATTTCATGTTTTGACTGTAACATTCACAATATTTTTTTTTGCATCCTGACTTTTTACAATTACATCCTTTGTGTATGACGCTGGAGTTGTCTTTACTTGGTTCTTTTATTGGTTTATCTTAGATGAAATTGAGTATACCTTATTAAACGAATTGTGGTGCTCCTTTTGTGGTAAAACATTGGGCAAATGCATCAGAATTTCTTAACAAGGCTTCTTCGATAGCTTTTGATCGTTCTTGAGGGTTATCTATTCTGTTTTTACATTCTTGGCAATTACAACTCTATGAACATACCTTTTTGTAAAAAATTAGGAGATTAAATCATACCCCATTGTTGGCAAAGCATTCACAATAAAGTTTGAGGCATTTACTTTTTTTACAGTTGCACTAAAAATCAGAAACTTTTTGATATTAGACTAATTGATAGACTTTAGTCTGAAGTTCCTTAGAAACTGTATTCTGACATTGTAGACCATCATACATAGGAGGATAGTAACAATAAGGTGGCATCATTTGTTACGGAGGTCTAGGTTGATACCATTGTTGAACCATAAACTGTTGTCCAGAGGGGTATTTCATCATCATAGGTTATGGTGGGTATTTCATTGGATAGAAGCCAAAGGGGTAGGGATTTCGATGTGGATCATCATCCATTTGATCAAAATGGGGAACTTCACCTAATGAATATTTTAGAAATGCTTAGCTACTTTGACCCTTTTTGTCGCTATTGAGATATTTCTAAGGATCATAGTCATTGAAGCCTGATTAAAAAGCCGTAATACCTTTGTTTTCTAGATCGAAGTGAGGAGGAATATGGGGAAATAATTATGAATATTGCATAGGAGTAAATCGTGGCGATGGATTCATAGGCCAATCATCTGGATATTCTTGAATTTTCTTATTATTCTCTTATTTCCTTTGGGGCTCATTTGAATTCTCCCTTCAAATAAATTAATTCAATGTCCAATACCTATTATTATCCTCTGAATATGCACACATAAATTAATTTATTTAATCACTCAAGATATTCAAATTAATGATTAATTAAAACTGCTTGATCCCATTAGAATAGATTATCAATTTGGCATCCATGAGGGCAAAGAAAAGGTCCATTGAGAATACATTTAGATGGCTGCGACCAATTCGAGAATGGATACATTTAGCTTAATTATTGATATTACACAACCAAGAGGCAATAATTTATACCTTGTAGAGAATAATTCAATCATATATTTAAAATTACAAGTTAAGTTACTACTTTTAAATTACAAATTCAAACTTTATCTCTTTTAATCACCTAATAGAATAAATCAATCATTAATAATCTAAATTTTTATCGAGTTTAATTATTTTGAATGAACTTTTCAAATTTAATTCAAATGATAACAATTTTATTACCATTTTTAATATTAACTATTTTAAGTATAAATTGTTTAATATTTTAAATCGAATATTTGTAAAAAATTTTAAATTTCCTATTTTGAATTTTTTATAATTAAATTAGAAACTTAAATAGTAATTATATAATTGAATAGAATTACTCAATCAAATAACTATATATTAAGGATTGTAAATCATTAGAATTCCACAAGAATACTCAATTCAAATTTCAGGTTCAAATTAAATTACTATAAAGAATTAATTTATATTAAAAAAATTTAGAAATATTATTTCTTGTCTAAAATTCTATTTTAGTTTAGAAATTAATAACATTTGAATGCATGAATAAATCATATAATGTTATCATAATATAAATATCTAACAGTGATGATCACATACTTTTAGAAACTATTTATATTTGATTTAATAATTTGATATCACCAATCATCTTTCTGCATAAGATTTCCTTCATTTTCATCCTTTAATTCTAGAATTCTCACAACAGGTACGACGAAAGATTCGATTACAGGGATAATTTCTGAAAATGAGTATTATAACAATCTTACATTCTTCAGTTAAAGTACTATAATTGTCAGGTAAATTAGTCTATCTCCATTTTTAATATTATGAGATCTAGTCATCATATTCAAAGCATGCTTTGATCAAATATTTTAACTAAGCTTCTGACAATATAATCCTTTATTTAGGCAACTAGCCTTTATTTAGAACTGATTTTTCCTAATTCTGTTCAGTTGATTGTAATGGTAAAATAGTACCATCACATTAATTATCAGGTATAATCTTAAAAGAACGTTAAGAAAAGCTATCGTTCTTTTCTCTATTCTAAATTCTAGATTATAATTTCCTAAGTTTAAATTTGAGTTCCTCAATCCTTGTATTATTTTCTAAATTAAAATAGCTTATTTTTTATTTCGATAAATGTTTTCCT
Source organism: Paramecium octaurelia (assembly GCA_905182995.1). Lineage (NCBI taxonomy): Eukaryota > Ciliophora > Oligohymenophorea > Peniculida > Parameciidae > Paramecium > Paramecium octaurelia. The sequence goes on along the minus strand of CAJJDP010000142.1, from coordinate 84,919 downwards.
TCTTCTATTTGCTACATTAATCTAATGTATTTTAAATAAATATATTCAGACTATTGTATTAATTTGTATACATACTATGATCTATTTAGAAGAGTTCCTTTGGTCAAAATAACTGTGCTATTTCTTCGGTTTCAATTATTCTTGATATTTTTCAATTAGATCTCTAAAATAACGAAATTTTATACTCTTCATTGAACTCTCGATCTTTTATTGGCTTGTGCAAATGGAAAATGCGATAAATAAGAAAACAATGAAATATTACTCTGACATTATAAGACCAATGAATAAAAAATTTGAAAGCTAAGTTTTCAAAGATCATGTCAGTCAATTCTTTCTTTAGATCCACTATATTTTTAAATTGAAATTTACCTGGAAACAATAAATAATTGGTGTAGATCAACTCTAAACATTTTGCTATGATTAAAGCATGTTCACTTTGTGATAGAATAATCCTGATTCCTTTTAAAAAGTATTTTTGATCCAAAAACGATGGCATGCATAAGTTAAATTGACTTATTTTTTAAAAACATTTATTTAAAAGATCTAAACAATGAACTACATTGTCAGAGTTATATAAACTAACCTTATTGAATAAGATGACAATTATTGTATTTAATAAATTTGTATTTCTGAGTAAATAGCATAAAGCAATTTTTAAAGCCTCTGGATAGTTACATATTTCTCTTGATTTTAATTCTAAAAAAAATGCCTTAACTAGCTAAAAGTATCCTGGTAATTAATGATACGGAACATTTTTACTATTAACTATATAGGTATTTAGCAAATCACACCATTCTTTGAGAAATAAAAAGAAAGCAATTCCTCTTTTACCTAATCGTTTTTGCCACATTGTTTAATTAATAGTTTCATTCATTTTATGATTATTTGCATAATATTTTGGATCTTTCATAAGATATTCATAGAAATGCTTGTTCCAATCAAAAATGTCATTAAATTCTAAATTAGAAATTCCACCACTTGATTTAGTCAGAGATCTCCACTCAGGTATTTGTTCATCCTCAGCTCTTTAAACACTGGTGATTATTTTATTTCTGAATTCTGGTACTCTGAAATAAGCATTAGCAAAAAAATTCTCAACAAAGGATCTTTCATTTTGTGCCAGTGACTTTTACTTTAACTTCTCTAAAGTAGTTGATAACCCTTTTTATAAAAAGACTTAATAACTCAATCCGATATCCATCTTAAACTTTAATAGTTTTTCATCAGTTTTTTGTGTTTGATCAGAAAATCCCAATTGAGACAAACTGAGTTCTCCTCTATTCATTAATAATTTAAGTATAGCATAGTATTATTCTCGTAATTGTTCCTATTGTTAATCTGCTGTTTCTAATAGTCTTATTGCTAAATCAATTAATAGTTTTTAAGAACTAAAGAGATCCTATTAAGTTTTATATTCAAAACACACCATAGATTGTTTGTGACTCAACTTTAAATTTTCAACGATCTGATTGATGTAACCATTTTATTATGTAATTAAATTTTAATCAGGTTCTGACTATAATAATTTTAATAATTGAAATACTTTGCTTAAGATAATATACTATAGGTCTAATAAGCCTTATCCAGCTGAGCTCAATTGTTATATTTCTTTTATACTTGCTTTAGCTTAATTGATCACTCTGGTTCCTTAGGATACTCCCTTATCGGTTCTAACTCCAACAATTTGCTATTTCAAATGAAATGGCAAGATGATTTCTAAATGATAATTAAGCATTCCCTCTTATACTCCATGATTCCACGCTCTTCTGTTATTTTGTTTCCAGTCTATTTTATAAGATTTTATTCCTTTATCAATAATCTAAATATCACTTAATAAATACATATTCAGTTTTTTAGGTTAAAGCATAATTTAAATTTACATATGCCTCGCATTCTATTTCTTTTTTACCATCCTTACTAGTATGCCACAAGGATATTTAAATTGATGAGGAAGTAATTTCGATTAAAGGTACTTCCACTTCCATTTCTACTTTCGAATCATTCCATACTATTTATTTATTTGATTATAGTTGTTATGGTTTTTGCAATAAATGATTTTAAAATACAGGGGAATATTCAGAATGAAATTATAATTACGATGTCAGCATCCTTAATTAGAAGCAATATTCATTGTGACTTAATGGTTCCTTCAAGGTGAAATCAATTAACTTTGGAATAAATCTGACAACAAGAATTTGAGCCATTTTGAAATCCAAACTCACTTTTCCGTGTTTTCTTGATCCTACTTAAGAAAACTCGTAATCAACATGAAATGGACCTGTGGCTAATTGATATAGATTCAATTTAAATGACGATATCTACTCTCCGTTTTCATTTTGTATCTCGACTACAACAAATTTTTATTTTAATTACTCCTCTGTTGTTTTTAATTAAAATTTATGAATATATTTAAACTAAAAATATTATCATTAAATTACATAAAATTACCCTTAGTTTTCCTTCTCTACTTCAGTTTCAAATGCAGAAAAGTTTGATATTATCATTACTACTTTGCAACTTTACTTATCATAATTACTAAACTTTATACAATATCGTCCATTTTCACCTTAATGTTTTCTACAATTACATCAAATCCAAGTTAACCTCTAGTTAACAAAGGAATACTATCAATATCTGTTAATAAATTTTCTCTCTATCTACTAGAGCAGATACCCATCCAAACAAATTTATTTTTATGTTATTTAAAATAAAAAATACAATATGAATTAGATAAAAATAAGTTTAATGATTTTTCAAAAATATCCTAAGAACTGCTTGATTTAGTATAATCAAACTATTCTCAATGATATTTTTATGAATAGATATTATTATATCACTAATATAAACCTCCACTATTTCTGAAGCCCCATAAAACACGACAGTAAGACCAACAAGACTTATTATTGAATACGATGTATCATATAATCAACAATTTATTTGTACAAAAATACCCTAAGGATTTGCTTATAACTTAAAAGATACTTTTGATAATTCAATTTGAAACCTTGTTTCTTATATTATTCAATCAATTTATGTTATAGGTCACAGATAACTCGTTTATTTCAACTAGCATTAGAATACAAATCCTACAGTATCAAAATGATTCTTAATCCATTTGATGCGGATGAATACTCATTTCAGATTTAACATTTATCTTCTATTTCAAAGGGGGTGTAAATAAATTTATTATAATAATTATTTGTTTTGTAACAACTATTTATTAACAAATAAAAAAATTAAGATCAAACTACATTATTTTTTAATTGTGATCAATCTATATATGACAACGATTAATTGATCTAAATACATACTTCTATGGAAATTCTTTACAAATAATCATAATGTAATTTTAATTATACATCTCAAGATAAAAAGTATTAATAGTTTAATGCAACCTTATTTTTATGATTCAGGTAGAGCGATTTACTTATGAATTCAGCGGGCATTAGGATTTGTAACATATAATTCTCAATTTACTTCAAAAATACTATAAGCAGTGCGGACACATACAGTAAACTATCTTCATTGAAATATGGTACTTGATTTTCTTTTTTTTTAATCCTTATAAATTAGAGTAGAGTTCTCAAACATATGAAGACTCAAAGATTTTTGCAATTAAAAAGATCTTCAAGAATTACAACTATTTTAAACCTAAATTCAACTTTTTCATTTACACATAACTTGCAATCTTGATTGATTTCATTTTTTCTCCACTTACCTATATTTTTCTATTCCTTTATTCACTATATTGAGTAACTCTGCAAAAATAATAAGAATTATGATATCTTAACAGTGCAATAACAAAGCTTCAGAGAAAATAGATCCAAAATTATTTAAGGATTGTTCGACATAATTATTATTATAATATTATAAAGATCAATATAATTTGTTATGTAAAGTTCATTTATCAATATTTGCTATTTTATATATCTGATATCACTCCAAATAATACATAATAATTAGAATACACTTGTTATTAAAGGCAATGATGATTTTTTATTGTTACTTGAACTTTCAATACATAATTAGATGATATATTATTGACAGGAATAATCAAAATATAATTATTTAAAATTAAATTATCGTTTTATTTAGCTATTTTTGGGAATAGATATTTAAAAAAAATTAGTTTTTCTTTGGAATTCATAAACTTATTAAATGTAAGGAAATCAGAAACTGAGAGGTTGTTAGTTTAGAGTGGTTTGTATGAAAAATGAATAGATTTATAATAATAATAGTTTTGATCAAGCTGGGACTATGATTGGATTAACGTCGACCATTTCATAATCATATCTAATTTGATCCTATTTTTATTTTTCAACAATCAATCTGCAGTTGAAGAGACTCTTAGTTCTTTCACATTTTCTCTTAGTTGAATCCATTTCAATGTTTTTGAGTTGTTCTTTTGTGGTTTTTCCAGTGATAATGAGAAAGATATGAAATATAAGTAAACCAAAGACGAGTAGTATGCATATTCCAAAGGGAACCATCAAAATAATGATCAGAATTTGCTGAACTTTTTCATCGTTTGTTGCAATGAGGATAACGAAACATAAAAACTCAATTCCAAATGAAATGGCTGCCATAGTAAGGGTGGATATGAAGGATATGAAGTAAGCATAGTTACGTTTGCCAATGCAATTGTTAACAAAGGGACAATGATGATCAAATACATCCACACAATTATCACATTCTGCACAATGATTAGAACGAGGAGGCTTCTTAATCATACAAGTAATACAAATTCTAATATTATAATTACTATTATCAGCTTCTGTGGGTATTAAATGTAGAAGATTCTCGTCTTTCATTTTTTCAATGATTTCTTTTCTAGGTATAATACCCTAAGTTAATAGATATAGTGTATGTTACTGGATCAGTGAATTAAGTTAGAAACAGGAATAGCACACAGCTGAAATACATGACATACGAGATGATTGGGAGAGAGGGATGTAAAACTATCCAAATCTGGGGTGAGATGTAGACAATAAATGGGGCACCGATCAACAGGATTAATAGCCATGTAATCAAATTCGTTGTGTTGTCTGCGCTCGGTCCTGTCATTAAACGACCTCGACAAAAGAATCTATTATTCGATGGCCATAGTTGGTACAAGTGCACTAGTTATAATTTGTTTTAATTCATTAAGGAAATTAAGTATTTTCAATTGCAATTTAAGATTATCAATGCATTTTCTATTTCGGAGAGAAGGGCCTATTATATTCCTAAAGTTTCCTGTCTGAGTTCTTGACAGACAAAGGCTCTCGTATCTCATGTGGGCCTGACTTTATTGAAGATTGTTTCATCAGAGGCTTCTCTTCAATTATTGCATTTAGCACAGAAGCCTTGATCTAAATAGAATGGGGAGGCATAATCTAATTGAAATGAGGAAAGAATCTATTGAATTTGTAAAAACTCAGCATCTTGGTTTACAAGGATTGACACTAATTTTGTAGTTTATTTTACTTCCTTATACAACTCCAATAGTTGTTATTTGTTCCCTATCAAACTAGGGTTCTTTTCGATAAGATACTTTACGTCTTTTAGTATAAAAATGTAAATGTCCTGAATGTCAAAATAAAGGAACTTAACTAAATGTGCCATCACAGGATTGTTTTCATGATCTTAACTTATTCTTTCTATCAAGTGCTACATACTCATCCCGATGTAACATTAATTCGACAATGTAAAGTAGATCATTAGATCTTCTTAAGGTTTATTGAATTCTTCATTTATCAAAGTGGTTTAAGCAGCCAATTTGTATATGTAACAATAATAAGATTGGCATAATTATCCATACACATTCTCTGTGTCATCTTTGCTCTTGATATTTATTATTAAACGAGTGTTGATAATCATTTTTGAGAATTCAGCTCTTGCTACTTAAGAACTAATGATAATATGAACTAACAATAGCATTTTCAATTTTATGAAGAAATTTTTCTCCTATTATAAATACTCTCCTACTACTACTAATAATTATTTTAAAAACTAAGACTAAATGCTAATCTATTAATTTACTTTTGATTGATCATTGGCAAAAAAGTGTTTTAATCTCTTGCTTATTTCTGCTTATTATGTAAACTGAGTGTCATTGCTGTTTAATTTTAAGTCTTTTAGAGCAGCCAAAATTGGATTATTTGCTTGCCCAGCAGAATTATCATTTATCAATTGTTTTAATTTTGTAATCATATGATTATTTATATTTTCTGTTAAAGAACATTTATATAATCAATGGGCAAGCAGCATATATCATTCGTCAATTTATGATTTAAAGTATCATATAATATCCGTAAATTAATAATATTTTTATCTAACTCATTTTTATGAACATTCCAATATGGAATTGTAAATCCTACAGAGATGCTCCTCCCACTCAGAATCCAAATTTCTTGTCTTATGAACATCTTGGATTTTGATCTTAGACCAGATGAGTTCATTTTAATTGCAAATTCCTTAGAATTAGATGACTTAACCAAATTATATATATATCATCAATTTATTTATATCCGAATGAATTAAATGTGTACATATATATCCTACCATTAAATCCTTAACGAAAATAAATTTGATATTATAATTATATGATAACATTTTAGAATGAGTCTAAATCTGTATTGCATTTATTAAATAAAAGATCGAATCTCAAGTTTTCAAATTTTATTAAGTTTTATATCTTTATGTTTGATAAGATTGCTATCATATAGCTTTAAGAAATTTACATGAGAATTCTAATGAACTATAAGAGTCTTATCTTTGCAAAATTTTAAAAAGCAATACGAAAACTTCATTATCAGAGTAGGCAAAATAAATTAGATACATAATTACAAGACAATATTGTAATTCGAAAATATGACAATATGACAAATCTAAATGAAATATACTTGATTATGAAGAATTTCGAATATTAACATAATGCAGCAATTAAGCATGAAATCAAAAAAAGGATATAAAACTAATAATTACTTTCATATTTATCCAAAGTTATGAGTAATATTAAACTGGTCGTTTTCTTAGAACCCTAGCTCTTCAATATAAAATTATTGACTCTAAAACTATTATTGGAGTTGATCATTATAATTAATGAGATCTTGCAGTTTGTTTGCTAATATATTAATTTGTTCTTGAAACTAATCCATATTAATCTTGAATTGCATGGCCTACTCAATCTTGTTATTTTGTAGTTACTTGTATAATATTTAATCGAATACGTCTAGCTGTTATTCCATAAGATTGCTTTTTCGAATTGCTTCCTAAAGGGTGTATTGCATTGTATCTCTTTACTAGATTAGTTCTGAGATTTAATTTTAAAGTTCTTTCAAGGATGAACTATGACAAAATGAATTGCCTGGGATTCTTGTAAGATTCTCTTTGCTTGAATGAATAATAGGTTTCTTGCGATCATTGACTTATCCATACAGTTATCTTTCATCAAATCGTTGTGGCACATTTACCTACGATCTGTTGGGAGTTGAATCGATGCAAAAGGATCTCACATTTGTTGGAGTGATGGCCAAACGAGTTCTTGGCATTTAAGCTTAAATAAACATTTCTCTTTTTATTAAAATAACAGTCACTAAATTAAATATATATATGATCATTCTTATTCATCCTTTATTTCTATCAATCTATTTTATAATCTATCTTGCAATGATTAGTTGTAATTTTCTCTGCTATTCTTGAATTTGTAGGTTGTACTCAAATCCTAGTAGGTAGATTTGGTCTTCCTAGACAAATAGTCAGCTGTTGAAGGCATTTCGATTGAATATTTTATCGGGGTTATTGATTTACAATTATTCAATCTGAGATTTACATACTTTTATATTGTATTTTGCTTAGGAGTTGGTGTCTGCGTAGGTGCCTCTTTCATTTTGAAGATCTTCACAGACTTAACTTATTTGAATAATGGAGTTGAGTTCAAAAATTGGTTAAGATTTTATTCTTTCCTTTGAAATTGCTTAGATCTCACTCTCGGAATACTGGTCTTCTCCTTCGAGGTAACTTCTTGCATAGCAATTTTCTCCTGATTTTCAACTACAATATGACATTTCTATATACCCATAACGAAGTAACAATCTAGACAAACTGCGATGGTTTTGTACTTAAATCCTTGCGACTACTTGAACTCTGAGTAGTTTTGAATGTTGATTTGTTCGTGTATTTTCTAGAAGGTCATTGGGATTTAAGAGATAGTATTGACATATGCAACCTTCTCTTGGTTGGCTCCGCTGAGTTTGACTTGTTTGGCTGATTTCTTGATTTCAAGAGGCCACTTTTCAACAGGGAGTGGATTTTCAGGTAAATCAATAAGGAAGTGATAAGGAACTTCTATAAAGTTGGATCCCTTTTCCAATTAACCACATCGAATGCACTTGTGTTCTCTATTCAATTAGAGAGGTCTGGAATTATAGACAGACATCAAATTATCGATTGATTTTGGGATCTTGGTCAGTAGAAGGAAATAATACTTTGATTTGAGATTGGGTGTAGAGATCTTTGGGTAGATTTTTCAGATGTTTATCATCTTCAAATTTGAGATTGCCACAAAAAAGGAACCAACATCTGGCTTTCTTGTCTACTTTGAAATAGAAAGTGCCTTATGAGATATTCAATTTTCCGTAAGAGATGGCATCTAGATGAGAGATCATTTTATCAATTTGTTCCGAGATTCTCTGGGATTAGAAATCTTTGACTTAAGCTGGGGATGAACTATGAAGAAGATGATGGTACTTGCTTCGCTGAAATATTCAGGTCCTTCAAAAGTGCAATGTCGTTCGTAGATATTCATGGACTTGTTGGTGAACGATTTCTTGCAAACTCTTTTGGTGAAGAGAGTGACTGATTTACTCCAGAAGGCTTGGATTTGGGCTATTAAATAATGGTTTGCTAATTTACAATTGCGATCATCTGCTGGTTCAATGAATTGTTAGAGAATACCAAAAGGTAATTCGAAGTGCCCATCCATAAACTTATTGAATCCTTCAACATCAAAGTATATCACTTGGATTTGGCCACTGATTTGAAACTTTTCTGGAGGGTAATTGAGATCTAAGTTATCACTTGCAAATTAGTAGGGAACAACGCATACATAAAATGTAAAAGGTATGCTACAACACCTCCTCTGCCAACTTGTTGATTCCAAGTTTGCTTGATATTTTGTTTGGTAACATTCTTTCTCATCTTCTTTTTGATTTCCCCAGTTTCCTTATCTGTATAATACCAATAAATCGGCATAGAACGAATAAGAATGACAGTGTCAGGAATGAGAATGGCAGGAGGGTTAGCAGTTTCCGACTTCACCCATAGGTATTAATAGATTTTGTCATACAAAATATGCTCTTACATACTTTCACTGCTAAACATTTTAAATAATTTTAATATATATTTTATTACATTAACTAATGATTATTATGATAACTAACACTCATTTCTGATGGATAATAATAATGAGGAATTTATTAATAAAAATGAATATATCAACTAAAATTTTAGCCATCCCACTTTAATAATATTTTTATGATTCATTCACACAGCAGAAGTCGTAGTCGAAGCAGAGAGAAGTAATTGAGACCCCAAGACACCTGCTAACATAATCTACAACAAATCAAGAAGGTCTTTATGGATGTAAGAATTCATAATAATCTCACTTTTAGGGTAGACCCAATACCAACCCAGAAGATGTTAGAAAGTACCGCCAAACTAATAGAATCTTCATTAAATCGACCCATAACTTTGTTCCTGATCCCATACTTAGATTCGAAGACGTTTACTGTTTCCCCAGACCATTACAAGAACTAATCGTATAAGCTGGATTTCCAGGTCCAACTCCTATTCAAGCATAAAGTTGGTCCATTGGATTGACTGGCCATGATCTCATAGGGATTGCCCAAACAGGATCAGGTAAAACCTTGGCATTTCTATTGCCAGCCATAATTCACATTCTGGCACAATTGAAATAAAATGCAGATCCATAATGTTTGATTATGGCTCCTACAAGAGAACTTACTCATCAAATTTATGAGCAATTCACAAAATTCTCAGTTGGTTCTGGATTGAAAGCTGCATGCTTATTTGGAGGATAAGAAAAATTTATATAAAAAAATTAATTGAATTAACATCCTCATATTTTGATAGCATGTCCAGGGAGATTGATTGATTTAGTTGAATCAGGAAGTACAACATTGAAAGGAGTCACCTTCTTGGTATTGGATGAAGCAGATAGGATGTTGGATATGGGATTTGAACCATCAATAAGGAAAATTGTGGCTCAAACTAGAGCTGAAAGATAAACGATGCTATTTTCAGCCACTTGGCCAAAAGAAGTCTAATCCTTAGCCTTAGATTTCTGTACTCAACAACCAATTCATATCCAAATAGGAAGTCTGGATCTGACTAGCAATAGACAAATACAATAAAAAGTGGTCATCCTATCTAAAGAACAGAAGGAAGAAAAGTTAAAAGAAATATTGAAATCTTTGGGTACTCGAAAGATAATCATCTTCTGTTAGACCAAGTTGAAGTGTGATTAATTGCAACTCTATCTAATTCAAGATGGATTAAGATGCAAATCATTGCACGGAGATAAAAGACAATCAGAGAGAGATTTCGTAATGAATAGCTTCAAGAAAGGAGACACAACAGTATTGGTGGCAACTGACGTAGCATCTAGAGGATTAGATATTAAGGATATTGAATTTGTGATTAATTTTGACATGCCAAAAATGATTGAAGATTATGTTCATAGAATTGGCAGAACAGGTATTAAGATTATTAATAATTATTCTAGGAAGAGCAGGAGCTTAAGGTGTCTCTATTTCATTGTTTGATTCCTATGAAGATGCTAAGTTAGCAGGCGATTTGGTTGGAGTGCTCAGAGAATCATAAAATGAAGTCCCAGGAGAATTATCTCGTCTAGCTAGTGTGAATAATTAAGGCTATACAAATTATCGTAAGTGGAATGCTCCTTCTGGTAGAATACAGTATTGCAGTTGATCTATTTATGTATATTTTAAGATAAATTGCTTTGTATATTTTGGAATCCAAGGTTTTCATATTGTATTTTAAAGATTATAAATATAAATATATGAATAGATTTAAATCTAAATCTAAATTACCTCCCAAGTTGAGAACCCAACCAATTGATCCTCGGGTATCATATTATGAAATCAAATTACAAGAGTTGAGTTCAGAACCTTCTCAAAAATACAAAATGCAATAAAGCATATCACTCACTCATGAGGGTTTTGTTCGTCAACGGAAAACCATTAGTGATTATAATAAACTCCCCACTCCATTACCTAAAATCTAGAATACTCGAAAATATAATGAGGAATATAGAAATATATTTAGTTAAAGGAATCTAACGAGACTAGTTGGAGGACTGCAATAATTGTTGTGATTGTTTATTAAAAATTAATGATAAGAATTTTTCATCACTTTCCACTTTCCAGCCGAAGTTATTCGGAAATAAGCATGCTTACATATCTTGATTCTCAACTATATCTCTAATCCAGTTAAACATCTGTCAACCTATAAAAATCTAATAATGATAGTTCAAAAATAATACTCATTAAACTGAATTCATATAACCAGCAATTTTCGCTTGTTCTCACCTAAATCTTTTGTATCAAGATACTTTACCATCTCGACAGTTCAGTTTATGAATATATTGGAGTAGTAATTGCTGAAGATATTTATTCTGAAAATTTAGTGGAATTGCTATATAAAAAATGTGGTTGATGAAGATTTGAATTAAATGAGAATAAATTAATATGTAAGTTAGGACAAGTAACTAAGATTTCAAACAGATCATATTAAAAACCCTGCTTAAAAATAAACAATACTTCTAAAATAATTTAGTCTGATTTTGGAAGTTGTGAAACTAAGAACTTAATACTTATGGTATTGAAAAATAGAATGTTAATCTATTAATGAGAGGTATATAAAGATTGAATTAAAAGGTAAAAACAGGATTATTATTAATATTGATAATTAGAAAGATAAAGTAAAGAATAAATAAGAGATGCTCATTAGATCACCCAATACTGTATCTATAGATCTATGCATATTTTAACCTACTTTACAAATAACTAATTGATTTTGACTATATTATAAATTAAGAATCTAAATCTAATATGCATCAATAAGAGAGCATATTACCAAACTGTTAAGTTGAGTATTGCTAATTAAATTATTAATAATCATTTAAATACACAATTTTGAAGCTTTGTTCTATTTTTGTTATGGTACCATGAGAGATTCTGGATCTAAAGTTAGATTTTAATTTTTAGTAGGGAAGAATTCTTTCAATACACACAAGAATGTGAAGAATTTTACTACATTTTAAAAAATGTATTTAGAAAACCTTCGCTCATTTGATTCTTCTTATTCTATAAATCTATAGAAAACATACTAAATTACTGTTAAATTGCTTTCAATTAGTAGTTATGCTAATTATTGAATTATCCTTAAAGAAAAACAAAAAAATTGAGTGATTCTTTAAATGTTCATACTCACCTAGTCGTAGGAAATTGTTAGAAAAGTGATTGATATTTACTCATTTATCATCTACAAGTAGAGCTCCTTTTTTATGAAAATCACATATACATACTTCTTAAATCTTTGATATAATTTAAAGGAATCATTAGAGTAAAAAAAATAATTGCTAATTTTTGTTAAATACATTGAAATGTTCCGATTTACGGAGCATAACAATACGTTCATAAATGGTTCATCTTAAATAATATAATAGTAATTCTAAATTATTTTATGTTAATATTCAAATTAACTGGTCTAATTTACTTATCTAATATTTTTATTATTTTAAATTCTCTCTATATAGGAAGAGTTCTTTTTATTCCTTGATTATTATGATAAATATGTTTGAATAATCGTTGAATATTATTTCTAATAAATATATTCAATAATCAGATGAACATCACTCATAAAAAGAGAAATGAAGAATTGAAGTATATCAGAACTACTTATTATTTCTAAGTCCTATATATAAAATAAAAGTATAGAATAAGATTGGAATAAAATAATAATAGCACTTAATAAATAGATTGAAACTTATCATTATTAACTAAACTCAAGCAAAGTATAATTAAGTTGTTGTAAAACACTATTCCATATTACCAATTCTTTTGATAGGTACTCTTTATTTATTAAGACTACTACAAGTATGTTTTGGAGTATATGATTTATTCGAAGGTGATCGATTGCTACTGTTATGAAATCCTGTTTGATCTCTTGTTATGCGAAACGAATGTTATGTCGTGACAGTTCTTGGTCTTGAAGTATTCTCTTTTTCTACTTTGTTGGTGTATATTGATCTTAGAATTTTATTAAGTGCTCTGTTATTCATAACAGCTTAATCGCACAACTCTGTTAATTAAATCATATCATTCAATTCTTCCTCTTGTTTCCTTAATTTGTATAAGGTTTTGGCTAAGTTTTGAGTTGAAGATGCATAGATGGGTTTCAATTTATTGGATTTCATAATATGTGATTATTATAATGTATAAATGATTTAATCAATTATTTCAATTACTTAAATAAATCAATCAATGAAATTCTTAGAATAACTTTTATTTGTTTAAGAACTTAGAAACCAAGGAACAAGAATAATTAACATATCATATCCCAAAAGTTATTAAATTATTAGAAATCAAAAGTCCAATTCCTATTTATTCTTTAATTATTCCACTTGGTCTGGATCTAACCATTAAGCTCTTTTGCCATCAGCCCAAATACCATATTTTGGTGGCTGATTAGGTAAATAATAAGCCCCATAACCTTATTACTTGCCTTCAACCCAATTTCCTATGTACCTCCTCCCATCTGGCCAGAGGAACTGACCTCTCCCATGTTTCAAGTCGTCTTAGTAATTCTTAAATTATATTAATTGGTTACTCCAATAAATTAACGACCATCACTCCACTTAATTTCTCCAACTCCATTCATCTTATTCTATCTCCAGTTTCCCTTGTACACTCTTCCATCCGACCATTCATAAACCCCATAACCATGGATTTCATTATTGGCAAAAAACCCTGTGTATTTAGATCCATCAGCAAAGTATAGTATTCCATGACCTTCTTTTCTGCCTTCTTGATATTCTCCTTCGTATCTAGCTCCATCAGGCCAAGTTTCAATTCCCTTTCCTGATTATTTATCATTGAACCACTTATAAATAATATGATAATCATACTTAACCCTCGTATCTAGCACCATTGACATGTTAATACACTCCTACTCCATGAGCTTTGTCATCAAGCCATTCTCCTTCATAAACATCACCATCTGCATGAATCAATTTTCCTTTTCCACAACATCTTCCTTCAACCCATTTTCCTTCATAAATTGAACCGTCTGGCCATATTTGTTTTCCTTGTCCATCTCGTTTTCCTTTTAACCATTCACCTTCATAGACTGCTCCTTTGTCAAGTGTTTTTGCTGCTAATTTGATACGAACATCGCTCATGGTATCATCTTATTCTGCTTTTTACACTTTTTGATTAAATTCCAAGTTTTTATTTTTTTTTTTTTAAAAAACTGAATTTTTGTTAGGCTTTTCTTGGAGATCATATTTGGTGATGGGGCCGTCATCTTCAAAATGTTTTAGTTTTGAGGCAGGGGTAGGAGTTTATTTATCAGATTAATTATATGCTGATTCTTTTTTTTATTTGGTTTTCTCATTTTCATTTTAGGATATTTTAGCATTATTTAGAATTTGATCTTCTTTGTTTTTGAGTTTTTTTTTCTCTAATTCTTATTATTCATGCATGCGATCTTCTTCAAATTTATCTCGTTGTTTTTAGATAGAATGATGAGAGAGTTTAACTTTGGAATCTTCCATATCTGGATTGCCTTCATCCACATTTATCTCACTTTTCTAATGAGTTCGTAAACCATATTCCTGGTCTTTGTTACAACAATTAGTTTAGCAAGTACCCATAAAATTATATATATATAATCAATTCAAAATTTTAATTGTTTTACTTTTTTGAACATATACGGACTTTTCATCTTTGGAGAGATTACGCCACATGTGTTTGAGTGTTTCCAATCTCTCCTTGAAGCCATATTCAGGATGTTATTTTTTAACTTCCACAATATGATCAAGTTTGAACAATTTGAAAGCACTCTTGTTTTTTTGGTCTTTGGGAGTAAAATGCAAGGGAGGCAGTTCTTCAGGATTGAGACTATTGAGATAAAGATTGAATTACATTTGTTGGTTCTCTGCCCATAGTTACCAATCCTTCATAGTATTTTCACAATCTTGAAAGTGTTTGGTTTAGTTCATTAATTTATGTAATAGTTATTTTGGAAGAAAATTGAAATTGACAACAGTATGTGATTAATTCAAATTTTATAGAGAAACATGGTCGTCCACCTAAGTTAGAGGAGAGTGTTAATTTAGTGTATTTGATTGATCAGAATCGATATTTATACTTTGGAGGCAAGAATCCATTCAATATTAAGGATTTGTAATAGGAAGGTATGCAATTGAATTTACAGCATAGAGAAGTAGCCATCTCCTCCAAAAAGTGATGGAATATCCTTTAAAATAGGTGCATCAAAGTAGACAAGAGTGAGTAGTCCATTTAGTAATCAAGAATGCTAAGATTATGTATACATTTTGGACCCAGCTACATATTCATGGAGTATCAAGAAATGCACAGGAAAACCTCCTACTAGAAGAACAAGCGCATAGGTTTGGTATGAAGCACCTTTGTTATATGTTTATGGAGGGATCACATACGAGAATAAAACTGTTAGTGATCTGTACATATTGAATACAGAGAAATTCGTGTGGAAACGATTTTTTTATTTGGAAGGTCCTCCAGGTAGATTGCATTTTGGATTCTCAACATAAGGTATCAAGAAATATTTGATGGGTGGAGCAAGTATGCCAGAGAATTTATTGATGGATGATGTATGGTAATTGTCTGTAAGTTATAATATGTAAATAAATTAGTTTGAAAATGTGGCATGGGAAACTCAGTCTTTAGAATTGCCAGGAATTACTTGGGAGAAACTGCCATTTGATGATATGCCAGCTATCAACGCACACACTATGATATAAGTATCAGATAAAGAGTTGTTGGTCTATGGAGGATTCAATAAACAAAAATAATGTTAGGACCGTTGTCTATTATTGGATATAGAGACTTATGATATAAGTTAATTAGAATTGAAAGGATAATCACCTGGTTAGAGAGCATTTCATGTAAATTATGATAATATTTTAAGGAATTATTGGTTGTTAAGGAGAACTTATTGTGTTTATACGGAGGATACAACGTGAATGAGAATTAGTTAAAGAATTCAGAAACATTGAATGACTTATATCTATTGAACTTGAATGAAGGATATTGGTCTAAACCCATAGCTGGTGGCTACATTCCAACTCCTAGATTTGGTTATGTAATGTCATGCAATTAAAATGAAGTTCATGGAGAAATTATGTTGTTGGGAGGGAGATTGAATGATGGGACTATTGATTAAAGTATTTATGTTTTGCATGAATTGGACATGGAGGCAAGAGAGGCTTGGGATGAGAAAGATGAGAAGGAGAAGAATAAATATGATACATATAGAGAATTGAAGAAGGAGAACAAAAATGTTACTGTTCCTACCATGACTTTAGAATTTGATGAAGCTGAAAAAATCATATTGGAATAGAAAAGAACCATAGGTGAAAAAGAAAAGGATTTGAAACAATTGTAATAGAACTCACATTAACTTGAAGAGAGAGCGGAGAAATTGTAAGAGCAAATCGATATTGGAAAATTGAAGATGGATTAAGATCTTGAAAATACAAGAATTGAAATTACCGAACTCAATCAGAAAGCTGATCAAAGTCAATCAACTATAGATAAGATATTGTAATTATTGGCATTTGAAAGGAAAAAAAGAAAATTAGTTTATAGGAAAGCTCTGGCTTTGGAAGATCTTTATAGAAAGACTTCCTTATACATATTTGAGATGGACAAAGTGTTTGTTAAGGGATAGAGTGAGAATCTCTTGGAAACATCAATTAATGAAGACAGCCTGAACCTTATTGATTAGAGAAAACAAGAGTATAAAAATGTTCTCATTTCTTTTCATAAATCCTTTGAAGAGAGATACAAATAAGAAATGTAAGTAAGACAACAAATCAGAAGCAACAAAGACATTTTGAAATAGTTCCATAACATCAACGAAGTGTACAAAAAGACATTGCTCAAAGAAGACAGAGAATACTTAGACAAGAAAATATGATTTGTCATAATCTAATTCATATATCATTGTTAACTTCTTATTCCATCTTATATATTAAGCATAATCCCATCTTCTAAACCAATGCCAAGTAATTACCTATTTCCTATTCCTCATAAATTGCACAACATGATGATGCTGATTATTCCATTAATGGTTGAGGAGGCTTTGTCTCTGTAAAATCATACAGACCCACTTATTCCACTTATTTCTACTATTTTTAATGTCATTACAATACTACATCAACATATGAAATCACTAAGATAGGCCATGACTTTATTATCTATAACATACAAATTTGACCAAACGAAACATCTTTAAATAATAGAAACTCTCCCTCTTCTTTTTTATCATAAATCTTTATTTTATCTGCCAAACCCACAAATAATTTGGATTCATTAGTCAATATTTTATTCGCTCTCTATTCCAATCCTTCCAATTTTGTAATATCCCCCATAGTCTAATTCCAAATATGAATTTAGTTGTTTCCCCCAATAAACAAACATTTCCAATCAACGTGAAATGCAGTTGCAGGTTCTTGCAACTATACACGTTTCACCTCTCTCATTGTTTACAAGCACCAAACCTTGGCTATCATTTCCTCACCTATACTATATAATTATTCCTCCTCTGGACTTACCTAAATCTAAAGGAATCCAGGTTTATCAATGCTATGACTCCTACTCAAAACTTCTTTAATCTTCATATTCTTTTCTCCTTCTGTTATTAATTTAAAGATGTTCCCTTTCTTGCTGGCTAAGTAAATATATCCTAGTTATTCATACGTATTGAAATATGCTAAATCTGTAAATTCAGCATCATTCTATATAGTGACAATTCCTTGAAGATTTTAATCCTTACTGGAGATATCAAACATATAAAACTTAGATCCAACTATTCCACAAATCATATATTAATTCATATAGACCATTTTAGTAAAGGTTTATCCTCCAAGTATAAGTTGAAATTACTTCTCTTCAGAAAATACCAATATTGTCTCTTTTTCTTATTAAATATCATTTTAAGGAGGTACTACAGGTTATCTCTTAATAAATACCTATTTTGAGCGGTATGTTTGAAATAGTTGATTATTACAATTGTTTTGGCATACTATCATCCTAAATCTACATTAATTATAGAACTTATTCTTCATTAATTATGGTTTAGACATTATTAAAGGGTTAAATATCATTCTCTAGTTCTGAGAGATCTTATGGAAATAAGCTTGAAATACTCTTTTATAGAGTGCCATGTAATTGTTGAAATATCTTTATAAATTTTTTAGTTGCACTTTAAAATTGTGATACATCAATTTTCAAATTAGTAATTGCTTCATCTGACAAGGGCAATTATTAAGAAGGATCGATTTTCTTGATTGTGAATGAGAATGAGTCAGGATTTGGCATAAAGGATTCAATTTGAGAGACAAGACTGGTAAAATTGTTATGAGATGGTTCTGATTCAAATTATTATAAGATGAAACAGTAATTTAATAGTGAAGAATCAGAATGAGTCATCTGATTAAGTGACTATTTTGCACTAAATAAATTTGAAATGTATGTACTGATGGATTGCCTATTTGATTTGATAGAATATGTTATTAAAAAATTTCTGAGATTCATTAAGTGTTGCTTCCATCGCATCGAGATGAAGACTCAGTCTAAATGAAGATGTGATTCAATACTCCAGATTCTATTATTTCAAAGGCTCTAAATTTTTGGTATCAATTTGATCTTTAAACATTTTTATGAATCTGTTCAATGGAATTATTTTGCAATTCTAATGATCTTATTAGCAATATGAACATAGCAATCTCCGGTTTTTGCATTGGTAGTCTATACAAACAATGTTGAGAAACTCAGATTCATGTTCTGGTAATTCACAGGATGAATAATTATGGGGTTTCATTTTAATTAATAATAGCTTAAAAGTAATAAAAATAATTGTAATGAAAATGATAGATTTATATAAATATTTGTCAAGCTTTTGTCTCAATTCTTTTCTTTCTCTATTAATTAGCATAATATATATTATTTTTAAACTTCTGTTTTAGAAAATTGATATCGTTTGCATTAGTATAATTACGAGCTGAAGAGACCAATTTAATTTCAGGAAGAGGAGGACAAACTACTTTGGGAGATATTTGTTTCCTCAAAGGAGAATTACTGTGCAATTGGCCATTCATCTCAGTCAGACTTTGACAAGACATGTAACTTAAGAAAGGATTGCTATTTGTCAATTCTTTAGTCTATAAAGTTTTCTCTGTTTTTTCATTAACATAACTCTAGATTGAAGCAAAGGGTTTTTTAGATTTTCGAGATATATTTAAAACTACTTTAGGTTATTCAGGTTCGATGACTGATTATCTAATCTTCGTTTTTTTCACTTCTTATTATTACAGGAGAACAGGTTCTTCTATTGGTTATTGGGATTATTATAGCATTAATAATTAAATCTCACTGTTCCTTTGATTATTAATACTGTTCTAATTTCCAATATTACGAAGTGTTGTTTAATGTTTAATTAAGATACTAGACATACGCTTAAAAAGAGTTTTCTTTCTCTCCTTTGTTTTCTGAATCTCATTCAATAATATTTACTATTGCTACACACAAGTCTTGGGATATAGGCAATTAAGATGCATCTAATAACACAATTAATAAACTTGATTACTTGCTTCTCTGATAATGGTTCAAAGCCACTCTTGCGTCGTTGTTATTTCCTACCATGGTGAACAACTTTGAGATCGAAGCTTTTACTTACTCTATTTTATTCATTTTCCTGAGTCCGTATTCTTAGGCTTCTCAAAATTCTCATTCGACTGATTGGTGACTCACTTTTTGGAATAGAACCAAATTGACAATGCTAACTTTTACTTGACAGCAGATCGATTACTAAATCATTTAATTTTTGTACTTTTGGTTGCATAGTTTTTGGAAAGGGTTTTATTTAAGGCTCTCTTGCTTCTACATTAGGTTTGTTTTGAAGATTCCATTATCAAATACTTAAAATTATAAATGTTTGAATTAAGCAATCATTATATTGCTATAAGTTATTGATTTATTGAATTGAATTCCATCTATTATTATTAGTTGATATATAAAATAATTGAATCTTCTCTATTAGTAAGAATTATATGTAGAATTCATGGGTTGTTAAACACTGAGAATTTGGTTGAAATCACACCTCTTTTAAAGACACAATATCTACATTTTCAAATGGCTTAGGATGATTAGCTTAAATATAAGAAAGGGTAAATAAAATGAATATATTTAGTTGATGTTTGTAATGGTGAAGGAATCCAGCATTTAGATTACTATTATTCATTGTAGTAAAATGAAAAAGAATTATCAGTTACACTAATTTATATAAGTGAATAAAATGGAGAAGTCAATAATTATGCGAGTATTAAAGGAGAGTTCATTTATCAGTGGATCTGGATTTAATTTGGAAAATCAAAATAATGGTCAAGATATCAACCTTTGAATGTAGGTAAGTATAAAGTAAAGATTAATTCTTTTGGATATAAGGGAATCTAAATGTAAGAGAGTAGTATAGAATATTAGAATGGAGATTAAATAGATTAGAGTTGTATAGGAATATAATTGATTTGCCAATGAGAAAATATCTATAATAATTGAAAATGTAAGAGGAAATTAAGAATAAGTATCGAATAGATCAGACAAGATAATGGAAGAATAATATTGATAAAATAATTATTGATGATGAATCCCATAGAATCATTCAATCATTAAACTGGGAATTTGTCTAATTAAAAAGAATTGACAAATCCAACTCTACTTTGGAACTTCCCCTGATGATAACCAACTTATTAAAGTCATTGAGTTTAATTTACTTAGTTAGAGGATGATAATAGAAGTTTTCAACCTCTCTCTAACTGGTTTTCATTTCTAAATGAGAAATCTTACTAAGTAGTTTGTTGATTTCTTTGTTGTTCCAATCAGATGAAATAGCATACTTGGTTCCATTGATTGATCTGGATTCTAATAATAGATTATGTATCAATTTACCTGTGCTATTTGTACTCGATATTAATTTTTTAAATCTATGTTTTAAAGAAAATTCAGTTCGTTTTTGATTATTGGTAATAGGTGACAAACGAATAGATAACTCAGCCCATCTTCTTCCGTGTTAGAGGAGTAGCTATAGGAAGTTTAGATCTTCTTAATCAGTCCATTCATTTCTAAACATAATGAGATTCAAATCTTACCGATTTATGGATGGGTCTAACTTATTTCCCCAACGTTCTCTACATTATTTGGGAGTACGAATAAACTTATTGAGACTTCGTTCATTTAGTTCTCGTGCTATTTTACTCCATTTGTTCCCCTTCTTCATTCTTTGAAAGGACCTAAAATGAATATAATTGATTACAAAATGATGTCTAAAAGCAATTTATCCTCATTTTCAGACCATGGGTTGTTGTAAGCTGATTGATGGACAAACTACTGACATATTTGGGACCATTTAAGTGGAGTTTTATAGGTTGGCATCAGTTCACTTATATGAATCCATTATTCTTCATTCTAAGAGTTATCACTTGAAAATTACTAATTTTAAGTTTAAGGGAGCTCGCATATTCAAGAGAATGCATTATAAGAAGATCATCTCTTTGGTCTCTCGGTCTTCAATAGTTTGGCCTTATAAATCATTGTAAATAGATTCTAAAATTTTGGGACTTGGAACATTATTAAAAAGGAGCCTCCATTTTTTCTTGTATGGTTTTAAATCAATGGCTTGTATTTGCACAAAGTTTAATTTGGAATTAAGAGGATGGGATGATTCCTCAGTTGATTGTTAATAAGATTGAATATGAAGGAAGCTCATATTCCAAATATTTTTTCAATAATCAAATTTATCGCTTTGGAATTGCGAGAATATAAAACCCAGAAATTTACATATCTTTCTCATTTTTTAATCGGATTTAATATAATAAATATATATTGCTTTGATATCACAATTTGATCAAACATCCATTCTTAATGATCACTAAGCAAAACTCATGATCAGAACCCAAAAATTCACAAAAAGAATATTCTTGAGTCTGACACTTTCTGGTTTTCTCTTAGAGAAGTTCAATTTTGTATCTAATCATGTCAGCTTCCATGGTGTTCCAATATGGACAAATGTTTACATCACTAGATCTTTTGGCCTTCTAACCTAATAAATCAATAATACTAGATACCATAATATTTTTTGAGTTATTTGAATTTGTGTTTCAAAGCAAATTCAGTCCTCCTTCTATATTTAGTAATCATTGACAATTTTATAGATATTTCAGCCCATTTGCGTCCATTCTGAAGTAGCAATTATAGAAAGTTTAACTCTTCAGACTTCGACCATGGTTCTCTTTAATGTGATATTAATACAATTACCTGTTAATTTGTGGATCCAATTTATTGTTCCATCGTTCCCGACATTATTTTGCATTTCTTTATATTTCAGACTTACAAATCAGATTGTATTAATTAGATATTGCACTCCATTTCTTTTTACAACGACTAGGATTATCTCTAATATAAATGAGTTAATAATACAAAATGATTTATAATAGGGTTTTATCTTCGAAACAAGACCAGGGCTGTCTTGGAAGTAATGCTTTATAGAAAGATTAGAATTTAAAGCACAATTCTGACAGACTCCTGGGTTTCGGCATCAGCTTCTGCACTTTCTCCCAATCAAATCGATTCTATATATAAATAATCGGTACTACTTTTATGCATCTTGGATTGAGACTCAAAACTATAAGTTATAAGAAAAGCTCTTCATTCACACTCCAAGTATCATTCGATCCAATCTTAGAAGACTCATAAAGTTTGATAAAGTCATTAAAATCAGGTATAGTTTTGAAATGTAGTTTGAGCTTTGAAGATAATTTCTCTGGTTCAATTAGTTAGAGATTCTAGTAAAATAAAGCCCAATTATTAAGATCTGTAAATGAGCTTTGTGAAGAATTCATTTTGTTTTTATAAGATTAATATTGTTTATCTAAAATCTAGAGTAGAAATTTAAACTCAGAAATCTAATTAAATTAAGACTTAATATCCTTAATACTACAAATAATAAATTAATAAAGCTCCCTTTTAAGATTCTGTTTAATTTTCCATATATTACCAAACATCGTATTTACCTATAAGATTTACATTCTAAACAACAAATCAAAATTTTATTTTCAGCGATAATAAACAAGTAAAACTAACTTAGAAATAACTATTCAACTATCCTTTACTAATTATTTAAAATATTAATAATTAACTATAAAAATCATTATAAACATTAATTATATAACACCTAATTTTTCTATTCTTAAATCTAATTTACTCTTTCAACATTTCAACTCACCCTTCCAATGTGTTTGATTTTAATCTAATCAGCCTACTTGTAAATTCTCAATTATAAACACTGACTCTACTTGTATCCCACTCAACACTTCTTTCCATTAAGTTTTCCAGGACCTCTCAATTTATATGAATCTCGTCATTGAATTCTATGATACTTGAATGACTTCCCAGTTCCCCTGGTAAATAATATACAAATATCTTCATTTTTATAATTGTATTATTAATACCTTCAAAGCATTATCCTCTATGAGTTCTTATCATCTCTATTCTCCTATTTAATTTGTTGCTGAAACTCGAAATCCTATTTCTACCAAAATATTACTTCCTTATAAATAATAGCCAGTCAATTTTAGTTATTTTAAAAAAGGCTGCTATTTTTATTAAGGATTTTCCAGAATAGAAATACTTCAATTATTAACATTTTTAACTTAAGAATCAAAAGATCACTTACTTAACAAGTATGAATTAAGTATTTGTTCAAGAGAGTCAAATTGTCTTATTTCCAGGTTATTTAATATTTTACATGGAGAACGATCCGGATTTTTAATCTCAGAATGATAATATATTATTCATCTGAAGTTAGTGTATATATTATAATGATTCTCATAGTAATCGAAATAATATAATAAAATAGGAAAACCGTAAAGTAAAATTAACAATAAAATTATCGTTTAATATTAATTATAAATAATTAGCCTCCTTTTTTATTGAAAATTGATCTTATTTTAAACCAGTTCTAATTTATATTAGAGTGATGGGTGATTATTACTGTTTTAATTATAATTAATAATCTTTTACATACAATGACTACCTGCATAGGGCCTAAAGTTAAGTTTGAATTACTACAAAACAAAAAAGCTTAGTTTCCTTACACACATGACTATGAATATTAAGATTCCATGCAGTAATTGGTGGAGAAGAGAGTGAGTTTTGCAGATTCTTCTATAGTATTCCTGCATTACTCAGAAGAAGAAATATTTAATTTCAGGTAGAGACTGAAATCTTAGCTACAATAAGAGCAAATAAGGCCTGTATTCTTAAATCCTTCATTATATGACTCAAGTTTATAAAATAAGACAAGATCATGCTTTAAACCAGTTGAATTTTGATTACTTTTTATGTATTCTTTATAATTATAAGAACTTCAGTAACATTTATAATAATTTAATTAGTAAATGATCATCAAATCAGCATCTTTTTGATCAAATTAAAGTTTTCAGACAGTGGCTTAACTTTGTTTAATACCTTTTCTTAGAGGATCAATTCCCAATCACTCAACCATCTATTTAAATTATTTATGAATTATACTAAGCAGTTTCTTTATGAATTTCTGAATTTTTACATTCACAACTTTTTAATATTCTTGAGCACACATGTTGATTTAATTTATCAATTAAAGGCCCAAATAGCACTTCAATTTTGTGTTAAATGTAATCAAAATAATGAAGAATTCTTTTTACAAACTCAAAATTAGATCCGACATCTAAATCTTTGATTAAATGCCCTATTTTTGTTATCACCTATTTTTCAAGAATCTAATTCCATTAAGTATCATAAAGTTTCAACCATGGAGATAAAACCCTTATACCAAAATCAGGTTAATCTCTCAAATCAATATCCATCAGTTTGTCAATCAATTGATCTGATAATTCTTAGTTGTTGAACTAAGAGTCCATCCAAGGAAGCAAGACTTTGTGAAGTTAAATTGGATCATCCTTATTATTCCAATTAGAAATAGTTGATTTTAATTTTGGGATCACAAGACTACTTAATTTTGAAATAGTTTTTTCATTAAATAATTGCATTCTTTCTTCAATCTCATCACTCTCTATTGATACTATATCAGTACTCCATAATTTAAGCATTTCATGTAATAAATTTTCTTTCTTTGGATCATAATGCTTACATATATAATTTTCTAATTGTTATGAGATTGGATGAATAAGGATGTCTATTATATTTTAAAGGTTTATAATATTGGTTGCAGCCATACAGTTATCATCAGTATATGAAGCTTGGTGATTTGAAGAAATGGCCTAAGATTTCAAATAAATTAAAACATCTTTGCCTAAATTAACAATTTTGTAAATTAATTTGAATTCATTTTCAAGAATATCTGTTTTTGGTCCCTCCCAAATTTTAGATATCTATGCTATTTCCTATCCTCCTTCTTAAATTAATACATCAATCAGATTAAACTAAATAAATAAATCAGGGTGTTTATTGAAGCATTCTGAAAACTTATGAAATAAAGTAAAAGATTTGGCTTAGTTTTACACATCATCATCTTAAAAAATGTGAAGATAGTTTCTAAATGATTGGTTTTTGCTTATACATTCCTTATGCTTTTCTAACTTCTTCTTCTTCGATGAGATGTTTTATTATTCAATCATATTTTTTGTAAGTAGTAAATCTTATACAGATTAAGCCAATTCTTATACTTCTTTTACTTCCCCTATATATCCTAAATTAGTATTATCTTTAGATTATATTTAAGCCGATTGTTCTTAATCTTGCCAAATATCGATTTAGTTCCTTTTTCTCCATAATTTATCCAATTTTTTTGTGTTTTTATTATCTTGTTAGTTATCATATTACCAAATCAAATCTTCCTCATTATTCTTATTGTAGTTCTATAATGAACCTGTAAACACTTGCTTTTTCACAGGGATTACAGGTTCTAAGATACCTTGTCTATTTATTCCTAGACCTTCACCATATTTGAACCCTAATTTTTTGAGTAATTGTAATCCTACTCCATAGTCATGTTCTGTAACCTTTTTCTCTAAGTTTTTTATTTCTCTACAAGTTAACCCTTTATTTTTAAAATAATCTTCATGATCATCTGCTTCATGTTTAAATTCTTGCATTTATTTTTTCAATATACTCTTTGGTTATTAAGTTAACTCTTTAGCTACTATTTCAACAATGGAATGTTTCTCTTCAATATCATCATCATCTTACTCAGATGTAGAATCGAATCTACTTTTTCTTGCATAATTTTGTATTCTTCTTTAAAGATTAAACTTCTCTTTTAAAGATAGATATTCATTGGGATGCTTTACTATTACGTATATGCAATTGTTTAGAAGATTGAATTGAACCGATTTCATATTCTTGATATTTTCATCTCTATCCTAACCCTATCTATTATGTTTGATCATTTTTATGGTCACTCCCTTTTCGAATTGAGAGGATAGAGGTGTATGATGCTTTATAAAGTTACTAAATGCTTGGTTCTTACGAAACACTTTATGAGTGTCTGATAATTGAATGGGAGGATCATCCTATTAATAGTTGATATTTTATACATCAGAGAGGATCAATTATTATTCTTGATATTGCAAACTAAATTCTTCCTATTTATTATCGGATTTGAATACCAAAGGAGACAAAGAATTCATTGAAATAAAATAAAACTTTATAAATAATTTTATAATCCTCGTCTTTTTAAACCACTTTAACTCGTAGATTTCAGGGTTTACATGAACTAATAGCAATAAGTAGATTAGAATTAGATACAAAATTGTTTATTGAAATTGATAAATGTAAAAAAAATTAATTTAAATGTTTTATTGTTAATAAGTTGTTAATTAATTTAAATTATGAAGAGAAAGCTTTAAAAATTGTCATTGTTTAAAGAAATAGATGAATTTAATCAAAAGGATAGTGATGGACATTAGAGTGATGACTCCTCTACTTCTGATGACTTTTTAAATTCTACATTTGAAGCATATGGTATATCTTTGATGATAAAACTTAGAATCTCAAATATTTATAAGCAGCAATCAAACTCCAATTCATTCCGAGCAGTTACAATTCATATAAGGGGTATTCGATAAATCAGAAGAGAGCGAGCAATCATTTTATTTCAATATTACTAATGTATTAAATCAAGCCTATTATAGATTGAAGGAGATAACAGAACAACTTTGATGATAAGAAATATTCCCCAAAATTATACAAAAGAAATGCTAATGATGGAAATTGATCCAAAATTCAAAAATAAATTTGATTATTTCAATTTACCTTTTGATGGAACTGCTAATCCTGGCTATGCATTCATCAATCTCAAATCAAAATCATATGTTAAAGACTTTTATAATTATTTTAATGGCAAAAAATGGAACACAAATCCATATACTAAAGTAACTAAATTGAATTATAGCATTAGCCTTGCTATTTAAAATATGCCAAAATATAACATAAGAAATTTAAATAAATAAATCCATAAATATATTTACAACAAAGCAGTGTTATCAAACTTATTTAAAGTTAGAAATTATAATGCAGTTTGTGAATTATATATTAATACTTTTTCTCATTATAATTAATAATTTTATTTACATTTATTGATATTTAACTCTATTCAAAACTCACTTCTCTTATAACCATAAAGGATGCTTATAAATCATGGGTTTATCTGTTATTGAACTGGATGATATATAAATCTCCAAATCATCAGGATGGATGACCTTGTAATCCAATAATTTAATTGCCTCCTAATGGAGTTCCTTCTTATTCAATTAAATCCCTTAATAATAATTTGCATGTAATTCATTTAGTTTCTTCTCATTCTTGAATATTTGTTCCCTCCTTAAAAATTTATCAATTTTAGGAACATCCTATCTGTTTATTTCTTTCATTTACATTTTATTTATTAATTTCATTATTAACCAACAATTCTACACTTCTATAAAGGTATAAAATATTTTTGTTAATTTCATACTATTATACAAATCTATGAAGACATTCAAATTAATTTATTATAGGGTGAAATTTTAAGTACATACTTAAAAAAAAATAAACAACCAATTTTATTCTTTTAAATCTCATTGTATATTTTGATTTTCTATCTCAACAACTTAAGTGGAGGTGCAATTAAAATAGGACATTTAATATTACTTTAAATATGATAAAATTATTCATTTCTATTTTAATAACTTTTTTGAAGAAAGACAAAATGTCGAGATCATTTTTATAAATACTCATTAAATTTCACGATTGACTATCTAAATTAATATTATCCTATAAATAGATATGAAAAGAAATGCAATAATATCAGAAATTGTTATTTTTCAATTTAAAAGAATAAAAAACCCAAAAATAAATTGATGATGTAAGTAAGGATAGATGTATGTATTAATAATTTAAAATTTGTATTTATTTTTTAATGTTTAGATACTCAATTTAACTGAAGTCTTTCTCTTAAATATTCTTTAAGAGTTACAATTTTATCCTAAATGTGATCTGAAATTCTGGAAATTAAATCTTAACTCTAAACTCTGGATTAGGTTTCCATCTAATATATGTCTTGTTATTATCTACACCATTAGTCTTATCCTTCCAAGTTACTCTTTAATTTAAATTACTTATTACTTAGTTTCTTTCAACTTCAGCAGCATGATACTCAACTTTGCCTTCTGATTCTTCAATAATACTCTAATAATTTAAAATAGCTTATTCTAAATTTTATCTTTGATCTGACCTATTATAAGAATAGTGAATAGAATTACAAAGTGTTTTTCTCATTTGTTAAATCTGCTAAGAACTATTACCAATTTAGACTTTATTATTTCTCTATAGATTCATCATTTCCTTTGCTTTCAACAATTTGAACTCTTAAGTTGGCCAACAATTATAGAACTTTCTTTGCAGTGTCGGAATCAGATTTTGATGATAATTAAGTCATCATAGTTAGTATTGGTTAAAATAATAATCCAGTTGATTAACTAATTGAATTAGATAATACTTTACTTCTATAATCTCTACAAGACTTTGTTAAATCTTCCTTTCACTTAAATAAAGGATGATCCACTTGATAAATGTTCAATCAATGCATATGCTTCATCAATTGCAGCAATTGCTTCTGTATGATCTTTGATTTTAGATTAAAATTCAGCATATTGTAAATCTCTTTCGCTCTACCCCGCATTTGTTTTCTTGTTGTTCTCCTCAATTTCAACTGAGACCTCTGCAATC
Source organism: Paramecium octaurelia (assembly GCA_905182995.1). Taxonomy (NCBI): domain Eukaryota; phylum Ciliophora; class Oligohymenophorea; order Peniculida; family Parameciidae; genus Paramecium; species Paramecium octaurelia. Next base: position 55,310 of record CAJJDP010000142.1, on the reverse strand, counting down.
TTATTAAGAGATCTCTAAAGATTATTTGTATTTTCCTAATTTATTGATATATGATTAACCTCAACTATTTTCTAATGAGCCTTCAATTAACTCTAATGATAAGCTAAATTTGTTGAAAAATCATGTAACAATCTATTGCATGATGCCTATGTGCTTTGAATATAGAGATCAGCATCCTTTTATTCTTGTTCCAACATAAATCTACGGTCATGATTATTTTATACCTAATATTGTTTATGTAGCTCTAAATTTCATGTACAGGTGAACCTGTTGCCAAACTAATTTGGATGGCATTCAAGAATGTTTTACCCATATGATGGTCATCTATTTCTGCCAACACAATCTTTGGATCTGTCCCCATTTTACAAAATGCCTAACATCCTATATCAATAATACCATGCTCAATAGAACTAATAATACAATTCTCATTTTTATATTAATATTAAAAACGAATACAAATTATNATAAAAAACCCAAAAATAAATTGATGATGTAAGTAAGGATAGATGTATGTATTAATAATTTAAAATTTGTATTTATTTTTTAATGTTTAGATACTCAATTTAACTGAAGTCTTTCTCTTAAATATTCTTTAAGAGTTACAATTTTATCCTAAATGTGATCTGAAATTCTGGAAATTAAATCTTAACTCTAAACTCTGGATTAGGTTTCCATCTAATATATGTCTTGTTATTATCTACACCATTAGTCTTATCCTTCCAAGTTACTCTTTAATTTAAATTACTTATTACTTAGTTTCTTTCAACTTCAGCAGCATGATACTCAACTTTGCCTTCTGATTCTTCAATAATACTCTAATAATTTAAAATAGCTTATTCTAAATTTTATCTTTGATCTGACCTATTATAAGAATAGTGAATAGAATTACAAAGTGTTTTTCTCATTTGTTAAATCTGCTAAGAACTATTACCAATTTAGACTTTATTATTTCTCTATAGATTCATCATTTCCTTTGCTTTCAACAATTTGAACTCTTAAGTTGGCCAACAATTATAGAACTTTCTTTGCAGTGTCGGAATCAGATTTTGATGATAATTAAGTCATCATAGTTAGTATTGGTTAAAATAATAATCCAGTTGATTAACTAATTGAATTAGATAATACTTTACTTCTATAATCTCTACAAGACTTTGTTAAATCTTCCTTTCACTTAAATAAAGGATGATCCACTTGATAAATGTTCAATCAATGCATATGCTTCATCAATTGCAGCAATTGCTTCTGTATGATCTTTGATTTTAGATTAAAATTCAGCATATTGTAAATCTCTTTCGCTCTACCCCGCATTTGTTTTCTTGTTGTTCTCCTCAATTTCAACTGAGACCTCTGCAATCTTATTAAGAGATCTCTAAAGATTATTTGTATTTTCCTAATTTATTGATATATGATTAACCTCAACTATTTTCTAATGAGCCTTCAATTAACTCTAATGATAAGCTAAATTTGTTGAAAAATCATGTAACAATCTATTGCATGATGCCTATGTGCTTTGAATATAGAGATCAGCATCCTTTTATTCTTGTTCCAACATAAATCTACGGTCATGATTATTTTATACCTAATATTGTTTATGTAGCTCTAAATTTCATGTACAGGTGAACCTGTTGCCAAACTAATTTGGATGGCATTCAAGAATGTTTTACCCATATGATGGTCATCTATTTCTGCCAACACAATCTTTGGATCTGTCCCCATTTTACAAAATGCCTAACATCCTATATCAATAATACCATGCTCAATAGAACTAATAATACAATTCTCATTTTTATATTAATATTAAAAACGAATACAAATTATAATTAATATCATTTCTTTTACGATTATATGAAAACAATTATCAAATTGGTCTTCAAATCTCTTAATACATAACAACTATATATCATCTATTCTACAATTAATTTTTAGGATTTCTATTTATTTGTCAGCAATCAAATATATTATTCGTAAACCTTATCTTCGATGATAAATAAAAATGAAAACTGAAAATATTGATAGGGTCATCCTCAAATAGTGCATAATTACCAGAATTAAATTGCTAGAGATGATGATTTTTACAACTTCTTTAATTCTAGTTTTATTTAGTAAATAGAGTAATAAACCAAAACTGTATTTGATCGAAATATCATAAGAAATTTATGATCTTGTAATGTTTAGATATTTTTTATTTTGACTGATTATCTAGTTTCATCATAATGTGGCAATTAGGTTTTTATCACTTATTTATAAGATAATGAATAATAACATACTTATGAGAATTCTTGATATAAATATATTTTTTATGAATATCTAGAAATATCATTATGCATTTAAATATATTATCTATTTTAAGATGGAAAGTATAGGATGAATGAATCACTATCTATTTTTATTTAAAGTATTATTTATTAATTTGTTGGAATATTTACAATATTATAATAATCCGTTTTAATGAGAACAGTGATTTTAATAGTTATTTTGATAGGCATAGCTCAATCAGCTGAGCATTTGAGACAAAGGTAGACCCATATTTTGAATGGACAGAAATTAGCTTTGATAGAAAAATAAGTGCAATATATTGATGATGATGTTTAATTGAATGGACAACAAGAAACTCAATAAGAAGGATTCTAAGAAATCAATGTTCATGAATAAATATAAGTTCAAATAGAGGAAGAAGCAGTAATATAAATAGATGAAGAATAAACATTAACTGCTGAATAAATGGAAGAGTTAGATAGAAAAGAATAAGAAGAATATGAGAGAATGAAGAGATAAACACTTGAAGAATAACATTTAAATGATGAAGATACCTACATGTAGAGTTAATAGAATGAAAGCAAAAAAGACAATCAATATGATCCAGAAAGCGAAATGCCTGTAGATGTAGTTGAACACCAACTCACTCCAGTTATTTAAAAGGATCCAATCCCTGATCAAAAGGGAGTTGTTTCTCCATTTGCTCCTGCGGATAACAGTTTACCATATTCATCATATGATAGTGAAAGTGGATTCGAGGTTAAGGAGAGTGATATCAAAATGTAGGGATCAATCAGTCCTAACGATTTGGATCAATATTTGCAAGAATAATATCAAAAGGAGATGGAATAATTTGCAAATGTCCCTATGTGAAAATATAAAAATATTTGAACAACAATTCAATCTGAATCATCTCTGTGTCTATATTGACATTATAAAAACGATTTTAATAATAATCCTTTGTCAATTAAATTTCTTTTTCTAATTTCTAAAAAATAGATTAAATTTCTTAAACTATAGAGGAAACTAAGACATTTTGTAATTCTTTTTAATTTGACCCCTAAATGAACCTCATATTGAGCTATTAGATCATTGAATTGTGTAGAATTGAAAGGATTTTCAATAGATTACATAAAATATAAAGTTATTCTAATTGTTTCCGGCAAAGTCATCTAAATGTATGAGTAAATTAATATCCATAAGCAAATAAAATTTTAAATTAAAAATTTCCATTTTTTCATCATTTCTTCTATTACAACTATTCATAAAGTCAACTATTCTTCATTCCATTTTATACCTTAATAATATTAATAACAACATTAAAAGGGTCTTGAAAAGTTGATCAAATTTTTGTTAATAGTTATCAAATGACATTTTTCATTGTATCAATCCAGTTTATATATTGGATTATTTGATTTTTTATTGAAGGGTTTTAATATTGTAAGACATTAAACATTAAACTCTATAAAGATTTCTCTTATAAAATATTCTTCTTTTTTATAATTCATGGAGTAGTGATTTAGTGAGCAGACGCATGGTGAATAAATTATTAAATTAATTTTCTTTTAAACTATTTGCAAAATAGAAGAAATCTTTCATTTAAGAAAACATTATTAAATTTTTTTAATTTATATTTCAACAAAATATAGCATGTCTGGTTATGAAATTAATCTATTCCAACCTAAGCCTGAGCATCACTATATTTGTTTGGTTTGCAATAAAATTGTAAAGGACCCTCGAGAATGCGGTTGGTGTGGTTAAATGTACTGCAATGAATGTGTAGCCCAAAAGCCCATTTGTCAAAGTTCTTGTTGTCCTAAAGGAGTACCTCAACAATATAACAAACTTTAAGGGGCAATGCTTAAAGTTTATAAGAATTTGACATTAACTTGCCCAAATCTCAAATGCAAAAAATTATTCACAATTATAGATTTTGAGTAACATCTAACAGAATGTGCAAAATAAAAATGTCAAAATTATGATGTATGCAACAACTTTTTAACATTGGAGAAAAATATGTAATTCTATAAATAAAGTTTAGCTAATAATTATATTGCAGTGTTATTTGTGAATGTACTGTATCATTATTTAATAATGCAGGAGCTTCCAGAAAATAATATGAGATTATTAAACAGTACGTATCTCAGTTACCTACTTCACCATCTCAAATTTAGAGTAGATAAAATTAAATAATTCAATAACAATCTGTAATGGGTGATGGAAGTATTATTTTTAAATGGGACAAAAATAAATGTTTTGATGGTTTATTATTATCGATGGGAGATCTTTATGTGTAAATTAAAGATGGCTAATACAATTTCAGAACAGCATTGGGAGATATGGTATTTTTTATATTTTATGAAGCCAATTGAAGGGGGGGTTCATTATTGGGAAATTGAAGTAGATAGCAAAACAGATGCTGAATTTAAAATTGGTGTTTTTGTAGGAAATAACGTAAAGTTGGATGTTGCATTTTGTGACAGTGTTTAAGGATTTGCATATTATGGATAAGGATCATTAAGAAATGGACAAGCTGTTGGGTAATAGTATGGAAAAAAATTCAGAAATGAATGTGTTATAGGTGTCTATCTAAATATGAATAATGGTAATTGATATCATAAATTGTTTAAGGAACTCTGGCCTTCTCATTAAATGCTGATTATTAGGGAATTGCGTTTCGATCAGAGTTGCTTAAAAAAGGGCCAATCTATCCTGCAGTAGCTATGGTACATGCAGGTGGTTGTATATTAAAATCTGGAATACCAATACCTAAATATATGGAATAATGATATTTATTCAACTTCTTTTGCAGATAACCTTTATTTTAAATATATTTTATTATAAGAATCTTATATAATTAAGCTTGTAAAAATTGAGAAGTTCTGATTATTAATAGTCAAAAACTTAATTCTTAATAAATAGTTTTGATTGATACACAAATCAATAATTAAATTTTTTGTATTCTGTATTTTGTAATTTTTCCCTACACCTTTGAATAGAAAAAAGATATACTTTTTTATCCATTATTATAAAATGAATAAATTAATATAATCAATAGTTTCACTACTTTTCTGATTGTTTATGTCATCTTCTATATTATTTTTGATGATGAACTTTGGGATATTAGTAAATCATTTACTAAATCGATGCAATAATCAATTCCTGGTTTCGAACTTTTTGTTTATGAATTTTTTTCCGTTTTTATTCCACCCTTGCTGCATTTTATTGCTGCTTCAACGATAACAATAAATTAAATTCATTACTATATTTATCAGTTGTTGTAGCAAGTGTAATCACAAATGAACTTTTAAAGAGTATTTATGATTAAACTTTTATAAATCTATTTACACTGAAGAACAGGTCTATATATTACTTAAATGTATGTTGCTATAATTCATGATTCATTAAGACGGTATTTAATCAATAATAATACGTTTAGGTGCATTCGAAATTTGTTAAATCAATAATAAAGTCGACATTAAGAAATAAATAATTTTATTCCTATTGCATTTTTCCTATTATTAGTTCTTTTAGGTTTATCTTTAGTATTATTAAAATTAAATTCTTCATCTATTATGATCGATAGGAGATGAGTTAATGGATTTTTAGAATTCATTAATGCAAATCTACCAATTACACAAGAGATTCCCCATAAGTATTATATAAAGCCTGTTTTCAATTTACAGAGTTAGGAGCTGTGATAACAGGATTACTAGTTGGTGATGTGAATACAAAAAGTTCTTATGAAGAAGGGCTTTTTAGTATGTGGAAATCAAAGCTTACAAAAAATTCGTCTATTAAGATATTGCTCTCATTAGTTCTACCATTTATAATTTTGATTCCTTTTATATTTATAAATTTGATTAATGTTTTATATAGTTCATGTATTGAATGAATAATAATTTTAGATTATTCCAAAATTTTTGGGAGTTGGTGGAATCATAAATTGGGTATTTCCATATCCTCTAAGTCGATATAAATTACAAATACCAGGTGACTTTCTATTTTTATGTAAACAGTAATTTTTGTAATAAATAAAATATTATATTGATTCATATAATTGAAATTAAGTATATGAATTGTATTAAAATATGTTTTGATTTATTTAATTTTATTGTAATTGGACACTGAAGGACCAATTTTGATAAAATAGTTTCTGGTTAAATATATAATCTTATTTTGTTTATTGAAAAAGCAAATATTTTTTGTTAGGATAATCCAGAAATATTGAAACATGTCGAATGCCTTAATTTCATGATGTTAGCCAAAAAAGCTCAGTGCGCAAGTACACGATAAAGAAATCTTAAACAGTTTATTGTTCGAAATGTATAAAATTGTAGAATTAGTGGATGAGTTGAAGAAAGGATTTAGAGTAATCATAAGCTATCTTGAGAATGGAGGCCAAAGCGCATGGCATCTTCATTTCAATATTATTGGAGGAGAATAACTAACCTGACCTTCTTAATCAAGTGGAAGCTCAAAGAAGTGAAGATGGTTAAAATAATAATAATATTTTTATACTTAATGGGTCAGAATCTTAATACTCTGTCTTGAACGTACAACATTTCATATCTTGTATTGTAATCCATATCTCCAGATGGTTTGCATGCCAAGTCCCAATAAGATGTATTAAACACCTATCCATTAGATATTATTGAATACTTAGCAGGGATCTCCTAATAAAAATGTATTCCAAATAAGAATGTAAGCAAATAACACCCAACCACTTCTATACATTAGGTTCATGGCCATCACGTGCATCTTATAAGTATAACTGTGATCCTCTTCCATTCCAATACTGTCACCTGCTTATCTCAAAACTAATGTTTTGAATAATCCTCTTTAACTTAATTTAGAAAATATACTGTCTTCCAATCCCGTGATAATATCCAGTTTAATAAGTGGCTAGCAATTTTGGATCAAATCTATTAATATATTAATAGTAAGCATGTTTGGAACAGGTTTTGTAAAATCTCTTCTCCATTATTTATTTTTATTATTATTATATATAATTTTATTTACGATAGATATAATGTCAGTCTTTCTTTTTCTTTCCTTCCTTCTTAATTTAGCCACTCTTGCTTGTGTTTCCTTTATTTTCAATTGACTTAAACTCACCCTAAATTCTTTGATTCTCATTCTAAATTGTCTTATCATCATTCATAATTTCCCTTTCGCCCCAGTACCAGGCAAGAATCTCATAAAGAGTTCTGACTCCTCCAATCAACAAAGGACCAATTAAAAGTCCTTACCATCGAAATGAAATGTATCCTAAAATAACAGACATTGCACTCCAATATGCATCTCCTAATTGTTTTTAAAATGTATTTAAGTAAATTGAACCAGATTAAAAATAAAATCCTATAGCCAACAATATAGTTAATCCATCATTTATACAAAACTCATGAACTGCATCATTTAGAAATCCAGCCAACCACCAAATTCCAGTAATTAATATAAATGTCAATCCTGGATCCACTATCTAGGTTAAAGATAATAATCCAATCAAAAGACTTTATATAAAGGCTAACTTTATTTGTAGGATATCCAAAAACATATATGATAACATAAAGTGTTACATAAAAATAGTAAATAAGGATACAAATACTCCAGTTATATGTTTACTTATATTCTAAACCAATGTTCCCTTAAATGAATTTTTCTTTTCTTTCACACTAATTAAATCATAAAACGAAGATTCTGTTAATAAGTACATCACTCCCTATTAAAAAATAATGAATTTCACTAAAAATGCAACACTCCCACTAAATACTTTTATAAGGAACTGCCCAATCACGGATGCAAATTACTATAATTGAGGCAAAATAGCATTAAAATAGTTATACCCGTATTACATATACTCATAGATTTAATCATTTAACAAATTCAAATTATTAAATAGCACTTTAGCTTAACAATACTTGGAATCTTAACAGTCCTTTAGACTTCCAAGTATTTTAACAGCGTGTTCTCCATAAAAGATCTCTAAAAAGATGACATTATTTTTATGGTTATCCTCAACATCAACAGGATTTAGGTAAGTAGATAACTGCTGAATCTAAGATTCAGATAGATACTGTCCTTGCAATTAGGATAGAAGGAAGTCTGCTGAAAGATAGTATTTATATTCATTTGGAATTTAATATTTCTATAGCTTTGGTATCAAGTCCTCTTTATATATCATTATATCCTAATATATTAATGCTATTGCTATTGGTAATATTAAAATCATTCCCAACAACACCGATGCAAATAACATTGTATTAAATAATTTAGATTTGCTAATCCATTCTAATAATCCTTACTCGTCTTTTTTGGCTTTTCTCTTAAAAGGATATGATATTATTCTTAATAAATCAATACAGGCCCAAAATAAAACATCCCAAAACAATAGTTAAGGTAAGCATTGCAGTTTTATTACTACAACATAGAATATAAAAATATATGGAATTGAAGAAATCGTAAACAGCTATTTCAAATATTCTAACATTTTAAATGGATATCTTAGGCAGTACACAAGATTTATTATTAAATTGAAAGTTATTCCAAATTTTGCTTGATGCAAAAAGTAAATTCTTTAATTTGACCATCTTTAGCTATTTGTTTCATATAATTTCTAAATGCTATTCACTACTGAAATTCTGATGCTTGCCAATGCAACAGCAAAAATTATCTATATTTAAATTATGCTGGTACCATAAAAAAAAAGGTTGTTAAGTAATCACCTGCTAGTTGATATAAACCATATAATATTCCTCCACCAAATGCAGTAATTATATTTGCAGTTACTAGATATCCTACTTGAGATGAACTCATATTAATAATATTTATATTTCTATTAATAATATTTATATATCATTTATATATCATTGTATTCAGAAAAGTAATTACTAATATTATATACTTTTTGAGACCCAACTAAATAAAGATCAAGATTATTGTAAACATACAATAATTTGAAGATGAGAAATTTAAGATGACATATATTAATATATATAAATTCTTTCCATATTAAGCTTTTCTCTAAAGTTCCAATAGGATATACCAGCACAATAACAATCTAGGATTTATTTTCTTCTTCTTAAAATTATAGGAAAATTGATCGCTATCATATTTCTATCAGAAATCTGAAAGACATAGTATAATGATTTGCTCAATTAAAGTGCTGTGCCCTATAACAAATATGAAAAAAGAAAATCTTAGGTTTTAGCGATTGGAAGGAAAATAGATTAATTATTATTGATTGAACAGAATGACAAAGCAGAATTTGAAATAAATTTCTAAAGAAAGAAAAACAAAAGTATTATTAATTTTTGAACAATTTTAAACCAATAAATGAATATAATATGATTTTAGTAATAAATTTTATAAATTGTAAGAATGTTTGTAATGCACATTAACATAAGAATTCTAATATTCAATCTAAAGTTTTGTTTAAATATATATTTATAAATGTTTTCAAATTAAAGTTAAATGATGAAAAAATAATCAAAATCAACAATTATATAAAAAATTGAATCAACTCAATTATGGATTTGGTTGTTATATTAATAGTATTTCTTCATTTTTCTAAATATTTAATCAATATATGATCAGAATTATTATTATTAACTAAGTGACAAATTGATAGGATTTAAAATATATTTTATAGTTAAATATTTCAATATAAATAAGCAGAATCATTCGTAAATAAAATGATATGATAAAAAATAATATAATTAGATAAAAAAAATTAAATAAACATTAAAAATAAAGTGTATTTCAGTATGTTCATTATCTTAGAAATCATTTAAATTTGAATTGAAAATGACAATTCAGTTCATAGATTTAAAAGATTTCATTATGAATCATATCATGTTTAAAATTGATGATAATTATGTTTATCTATTTGAAAAAATTCAGTGAAAATTAAGTCGTTTATTTACTAATAAAGATAGATTATTTTGTTAATAAATTTTGAAATAATTATTAAAAATTTAATCATTTCCAATCATATATATTTGGAATTCATTAAATTCTTGATATATTTTAAAAAAATTCTTTAGCAAATTTTAGTATTTATTAACTCAAATAGAATGATTATTTTATTCATTTATTTTAGATTAAATTCATTAAAATATCATTTCTTTTGTTTAATATGATTTATGTTTTAATATTTTAAATGAATTCATTTAACTATCTTGTTTTTTTTCTAATAAAAATGATTAATATGCTCATATTTTTGTATTCACACATTTATAAAATGCACTTTCAATTATTTCATGTTTTATTCATTAATTTTGCTAATTAGATTAATATAGTTTAAATTAACTTATCAAAATTTACTATTAGAATATATAATTTCAATTATTAATAATTAAGCATTATTTTTTATAAATTTTTGAATATTTAGTCATTCATGAATTAATTCACATCATTATTTTCATTATTTTTGTTATTTATTCAATATTTATCAGTAGTCAATATAAAACTTTCTGTATTTAACTAAATATCTTTAATCTTTTCTCATTTACAATTCTATGTTTTTTATTTATGCCATTAAAATTTATAAAATCATTTACAAATTTTCTAATTTAAATTGTTATTTTAACATTTGAATAAATTGATAATAACAATATATATGTATTCGAAACAATTCTGCTTTTAACAATTTCAAAAATTTAACATTTCCTTATTATTTTCTTCATTTAGCAATAAATTCTAAATTTTCTTATTTTTGGAGCGAATTCTAGGATTCATCATTGAAAACATTCCGAGGTAAAAAATGTAACAAAAATAAATGGTTTTGGAAATATTTTTATATCTTGGTCTTCGAAATGGCTTATTAAACCGAATCAATTCTGATTGAAATTATCAGAATGTAAAGTTTAGACATAAAATTTACTACTTATTAATTCAATTAATAATTAAAATTAAGAAATGAATACATGCACGATCAATAAAAAAACAGATTCTGAAAAATTGAGTTGGTCAAACTTAAGGAAAAAGATTATTAAAAAATACCCTCAATACAAGGTAATTATAGATTCCAACTCTAACCTCTTTTCAAAATTAGACTTTTCAAAAAAAGAAAATTAGGTCAAAGTGATAAACAAAATTATCGAAAAATAACAACAAGCATTAGAATTAATTTTTACAGAAGAACTTGAAAATTCATAAAAGGAATAATAAAAGTAAATCTAGAAATTGGTAGGAATTATAGCAAAGTAATCAAAGACAAAAGCAACCAAATAAGAAGAGTTAAAAAAAATAGGGTAACAAAAAGGAAATTTAAAACCTAATGTTACTGCCCCAGTCAAAATGTAATTGTAGAAAAAGGTCTCTGACAAAATAGAGGCTTGGAATACTCTTGATGATACTTAGAGCCTAATTCATGATTATCAGGATGGCACTTAAGACTAATTTTATATTACATAAGATGTCTAAGCTCCATAAGAAAATGAATACAGAAAATCAGGGTCAACCCAATTTGTACCTTAATCAATTCTTACTAAAAAGAAAAAAAAATAAAAAAAAGCTAAAGTTTCAACTGTCAAAGAGAAGTCTGTTCGATTCTCAGAGAAAATTAGCCAAAATGAAAAAAATATCGATAAAAACAAATTTTTAAAGGAAGCTCTGGAAAATGAAGAATTAGACAAGAATTAAGGACAAAACGGAAATTCAGATGAAGAAGAAAATGTCGAAAGCAATGAAGAGAACACCCAAATAGAGAATGCACATTTGGAGGATGATGTGGATGATGATGACGAAATTGAAGATAATAATGAAGAGAGTTAAAATGAAAATGACGAAGAAGAGGAAGATGAGGATAATGAAGAAGATGATATTGAAGATGATGTCGAAGAAAATGGAGAGGAGGAAGAATAAGAGGAAGAGGAAGAAGATGAAGTTGAAGATGAGGATGATGATGATGATGAAGAGTAAGAGGAAGAGGAAGATTAAGAAGAAGAGTAGGTGGATGAAGATGCTGATGATGATGTAGATGAGGATGATTAAGATGAGGAGATTGAAGAAAACGAAAACTCTAATGAAGAAAATGATATATAAAGCAAAGATTATGAGAATAAAAAAAATTCTAGAGATTTAACAAAAAAGATTTTCTGAAAAAATGAGATTTAACTATTTATATAACAAAAAAAATTTAAATAGTTTGAATAATAGAATCAAATATTCAATTTTTTATAACAATTGATCATAAATATTCAAACTGTTCAGTTGAGGAAAGATTTTACATTTAGAAAATTTTAAGTTATAGTAGATGGAAAAGTATAAGAAAAATTTCTTATAACTTAATAATGATTATTCTAATGATGACAAAAAACAGCAGGGGTATTAATCAGAACTAGTTAATCGAAATATTTTAACAAGAACAAACTTGATTGTTTTGAATAAGACTTTGAATTCTAAGGCAGAACAAATTGAATAAATGAGCGAGCAAAAGATGAGTTAACCAAGAACTAATCTAGAGCGAAAGGAATATTATCAGATCTGAGTTTTATTTTTACCTATCGAATCCATTTTAGATATTATTCTTAAATCTTTATAATGTTTCTGTAATATTTTTTAAAAAGACTGGAATTCTCTTTTAATACTGTAGAGCTTATTAATTAAAAAATTTTCTATTACTAAATCTACCCAGGAAGATATAAGAATTAGCAGTTAGGTGAGATTTTGATCTTGATCTTAATTTATCTCTCTAATATAAATGCCTTGCAATAAAATACTCCTTCTTGTTGTTTTTCTAATATTTTAAAGCTACCTGAAAAGCATTTTAATGAAGGGTAAAAAAATAATTTGCTTTTTGTCGACATAAAATTATTGTGTTTTCAAATTCATATTGGAGTACACAATGAGAAAATGAATACGGTTTTTGAAAATTAATTCACAGGTTTCATTAGTTTTGGATGGACCGAAGAAAATTGAAGAAAATGACTAATTAGTGATATTAATGACTCGGTATTAGAAAGAATTACATTAAAATAAAATATAATGAAAAGATAATTAGTAAGTTTTGTGGCTCGTTTTGTAAAACAGCATCCATAACTACAAGTGAAGACCCCTTTTTGTTAACATGAACACGTAAGCAATATTTTAATAGTTAGGGTTGTTTGTATAATGTTTTAGAGGGACTGGTGAGATCTTTTGGAATAGCATATACAATGAAAGCACTTTTTGGATTGATTTCTGCTTTGTTATCTAAAAATAAAAAAATTAGCAAGGGTAGTTTAATTTTAGAAGCATTTATTGGAATAGATACATTGAAATTTGCATCATTTCCTACTGTCTATTCATTAATACAAAAGACCATAATTTGTGGATGCAGACATTTGACACAACAGGATCTAAAAATCATGTCTTTTGTGTCTGGATTTAGTGCTGGATTTGTGAGCTTAAGTTTAATAGAAGAGAGTAAGAGAAAAAATTGGGCTTTGTATTTGCTGACAAGATCAATGGATACTATGTTTAATTCATTGATAAATAAAAATATAGTTGCAAAACGAAGCTACTATTACATCATTTTTATGGGTAATTTATAGCAAAATTTAAATAGCAATTGAGGTTTTGGTGACAGCATATGCATTTGGTTGTGAAAATGATTGCTTAGAGGACTATATGTTAAAGTTCTATGCTAGATTTGGTAATGAGAATCAATGCGAATTGGACGAAAGGAAATGTTGGCATGAGAGAGTAAGAAGGCAGTTCGAAAATAAATAATGATATAATAATTTTCAATATTAACGACCACCAGTTCTACTAGCTCTTGTATTCGTTTATTAAACAGTGGTAGTTTTTTCAGTTGTAGTAATGGTTTTTTATTTTTTCAAAGAATCCAATTCAGCTTATGCCATCATCCATTACTCTTAAGCAGTATGAAAATCTTAATTTGCTTTCATGAATCTTTCTTTCCAAATATCTGCCTCGTTGGAATAATATTTCATTTTCTCTGTGGTTTATTGAAATTCACTCATTTCTTGTTCTAATTGACGAATCATCTATTTATATTATGCAATTTCTTAATCTTTATTCCTAATATATAGCTTGAAAAACTTACTAAATTAATCTCATGTAATTTTGCATTTCCACATTTTACGAATTTAATGCATTTTCCAATTTCAAGATTTACCTTTCTTTTTCTGCTAAAGCATCTCTTAATTATCTGACTTCTTCCCCTCCTTAAAGTAATTGTTGAAACTCTAATTGCAATTTTGAATATCTCTATCTCCAAGAGTCGATTTCACTTTATTGACTTTCTATTTCTTTTCTCAAGCCATCTTCGATGTCCTTCATCATTTTGATTTTTGCTTCCAATTCTCTAACTTAAAATTCTTCATTTGAGGTCACCTTCAATTCTTATCCTTAATTCTTATATCTGGCTAATTCCGTTTGCAAATCGAATATTTTTATTTCTAATTCAACGCATTTCTTTTTCCATGGCTCTTCAACATCTTCAACAGAGAGGACTTGCAATTCTCTTTCAACATGATACATCTCATTAATTTCAGGTTACTAAGGAGGAGGAGGAGCAGCAACAATAGGTTATTGAGGTTGAGCAATTATAGTTTATTATGGAGGTGCAACTATTGGTTGTTGATATTAAGGTATTTTATATTCATGAGTGTGATGCCTATTTAAATTTATTGTTAATATACATGTGGTGTTATTAGATAGTTTTTATATGTTGATTTGATTATGTATACATCTAACTCTATGCTGCCTGTTATTAATATACCATTGAAGGTTACGGTGATATCATCTTCATTTAGATGGGTGATTAAAATTGCTAAGGAGGCAGCCTCTAATTTGTTTACGTCTATTATTAGTACAAAACAGATTGAACAGGAAGTTAGGGATATTAATTGTTCGTTAACATTAATTAAATATAAATAATTAATTCTAGAAGTTACTCATTTACTAATTAATTCTACTGATTTGTATAATTAATCGTATTTCAATATGGTTCTCAACCTCCAATCCAAATATTCATAGGTTTTAAAATCTTGGGGCTTAATACATCATTATTTGGATTACCGGTTGTTATCTTTGTCATTTCTTTCATAGCTGAGCAATATATACAACTCTTCATAAATTCTTGCCATCCCTCTTAATTATTTAATATTGGGTTAATTATGAAAATATAATCTATCTTAAGTTATCTTTCCAAATATATTACATATTAGTAAAATTGCATTATAATAGAATATAATTTGCACATATATTTATTCAATATAATCATTAATTTACTTGATGTACTTCCTATTTTGTCTAGGAGGTTTCATATTTTCTGTTATTTTTATTGCAATAGTTAGATTTATATATTAGAGAATATAAAACCTGAGAAGGTAAAGATTACATGAAGAATTGGTTGAGATTGATTCAGATGAAAATAATCTAGAACAGGTTGAGATTAAGATTGAAGAAAAAACATTAAGGAGTGAAGATAGAATGATAAGAGGCTTAAAAGAAAGAGAAGAGGAGTAAGAACGAAAAAGACTTAAAGAAGAAAGAAGAAAGCAAGAAGAGCAATTAGTGAAATAAGACTTATACCCAATAAGTTAATAAACTTAATTATAATAAGAAATTATTACAAAACCTGTTTAGCAATAGATATAAATATTAAACTAAGAAATAAAAAAAATAAATAATAATAATGATCTTACAAATAATAAGAAATAATACTATAAACATTAATATTAATAATAACTAATTACCAAATTAAAATAATAAGGTGAAGTTAAATCAATTCCTCATGTAAAATAGAATATTTAAGTCACAAATCCTGAATTAGCACTGTTTGTTTTAAAAGAATCATTATTAAGAGATTAAAATATAGATTTATTAACAACAAGTCAAGAATATTCATTTGGATTTGATTCAATAATAGGATCATATGGCTCTGATTAATCTTGTTTAAAAGTTAGAAATACAAATCTTGATTCTGATAAAATTGTGAATGACAATCAATTATTATAACACCATTTATTAGAATTTAAGTAACAATTATCAAGTTCTCTTAATATTTCAATTGATTAAATTGAAATTTTAGGAATATCAAAGAAACACTTCGAAATTAATTTTAATATTAAAGGAAATGATATGGAATCGGTTTAATAACAGATTAACAATAATCCAAACGCAAAGAGATTCTTAAATGAATATTGTGATGGAAAAATAGAATATGTAGCATACTTTGATCAAGCAAGAGTTGATGCATACAATCTGGCAACAGACACAAAGCAAGGAATCACTCTTTCTTCTGATGATTTTAATCCTTCCCACAATAGGAATTGGGATGGTTTTAAAGAGAAAGAATAGAGGGGACCTGCTTATCATAGATATGATTATTATTTTCCAAGAGGTTGCTATGGATTTGGTTTAAATGTAAAAAAGTATAGAAATGATGATTGGATAAAAATGGATGGTAATCCCAATGAATGGAGAATTATGTATCATGGAACTAAAAATTTGGCTGTTAATTCAATAGTGAAAAATAATTTATAACCTGGTTAAGTTAATCAACATGCTAATGATTAATGCTTAGATGAATTCAACAAAATTGTACGGGTAGGATGTGGAATTTATTTCTCAAACAAAGTTGATGTATGTATTAACGATAGATATGGAAATCATATTGATGTGGGTAATAAAAAAATTGCTGTTGTATTTATGTCAAGAGTAAACCCAAAAAAAATTAGATAAAGCGATAAAATGAAAGAGCTTGATTATTTTGTTATTAATAATTCAGAGGATGTTAGGCCATATAGGATACTATTGCATGAAAAAAAATGAAATGAATTAAATGTTTATTAATAAAATTGGCTTTAGTAGTCTATGATGTAAGAAAAGTTATGATTTTCTAATGATCTATTTATATATATAATATATTTAATAATAAGAAATTTAATTAATATTATTCAATGCAAAAGCATCAAATTTTGTCAATCAATACTCCTAGAGATGTCACTTGTCCTATTGAATATTAATCTAGATTCAGGAAATAAAATGATGCTGCGACTTTAAATTTAAGCACCATCAGCGATGAATAATAAATTATACGCAGAACAATGATTAATAGTATTTAAACTCAATTAAATAGACATTAAAAATAAAGTATTTAGGGAAGTCTTTCTAATTGTAACACAAAAGTAATGATATTTGAAACTATTACAATGGAAAATATAACCTCCTTAACCAATTATAAATTAGGAGATTTTAAGTTAAAAGTTTGACATCCCTTTTGACTTTATATTATCAGCTGACAAGTCTAGTTCTATTAATTATATTAATGGATGGTCATTTATTAATAATGATTTTTGCTAATTTTGATTTGAATATAATTGTTGAATATATTATAATTCAAAGCACATTATCATCGATGTTGAGTAAATTGTCATCTTATTAAAATAAACTAAAAGTATGGGAATTTGGTTGAAATGGTATTCCTCTTGTGTCAAAATCCTTTTGATATTGCTTCATCTTTTAATGTAAATTAGCAATCAAATCCATTTTGTTTTAAAGCTAGAACATTACTTTAGAGACATATGGTGACATATCTTATGGAGATTAGACTTATTACAAATTGATCATTTCCTTTGGTATAATCATATCAATACATCTTTAGTAATTTCAACTATTTTGTCAATAGTTTGTTTGTGCTCGTTCAAAATGTGTTACTAATATTGATAATCATTATTTGTGACTTGTCTATTATTAAAGTACTTAGACCCTTCATAATTGTTGATCTCTTATAAGGGTCTTGTGGAACTTTGTCTTGAAGACTGGGATTCTTGGGAATACCTTCCTGTGACACTAAAATAGTTTGGATTGTTTATGCATAATTCTTCCTCAACCATCGAATCTTGTCTAACATCTAATGCCTATTAATTTGATAGTTATTATTATTAATATCCTTATTCATATGTATTTTCCTGGAAAAGGTTATTATTATTCTAACAATATTGTTGTTGTTGTTAGGGGAATAAGAGTGAAGATTTATTTTATTAAAATGATTATTATTAGAATAATTGAGGTTGTTGTTAAGGGACTTCTGTCATTATGGAGTTGCATGAAGGTTATAATGAATTTTATTATGTATATTATCTGGAATTATTGGGCATTATATGAGAAGAACTGCCTCCATTAATAGTAGGAAATGAGCCTAAATTAAATCTGTTAAGAAGAGTATTATTTGAATTTTATTACGAAGAATTTTTAGGTATTTATGATAATTTTGGAGCATTCTACTGTTAGTATAATGGTTATTGGAGCTGTTGTTGTTATTGTTAAGGAATAAATTATTATTACTATTATTATTGATAGGTAAATTAATTTGATTAATATTATTGTTACATCATAATCTATTATTATGATTGTTATTATTAAAAAATACATTGTTGTTATTATTAAGGAAACAATGAATTACTCATTGAATTGCATGATATATCTTCATCATCCTCATCATCTGGATTCTTATATGCTTTTCTAACTACATTAGCTATTATAATTATTAATAAAGTATTACTATTTTGTCTAGCCAACATTAACTCTCTTTAAATGTAATCTCCTTAAAACTATTTATCTTGGGGTTTCTTAAGTTCCTTTACTCGATCAGCATATCTTAATGTATTTAAAGTATGCTCACTACTTGATGAACTTGGGGATATGTTTCCAATCATAACTGTTTTACAATTACCTGTTAAACTATCTTTTAAAACCTAAGACTATTTAATTAGAATTACTAATGTAAGTTTTGATCCTCTAAATGGAGTGTGATTTTTATTGAGATCTAACGCTCTTATACATTCTTTTAAAGCTAAAAGTGACTTATTAATTTCAGCTCCATCTATTCTAGTTTGTTTATTAGAATCTTAAACATCGGCTCCTCTTTCACTTCCAGCTAAATCAATGAAAGACAATTTTCCAAAAACATTTTTACCTGCTCTTAAGTTGATTTATAATATAGCATGAGATCTTGATGATTCATTATTGGCTCCATTTTGAGCTAACAAATTAATAAATCAAATTAACCTGTCACTCTCACAGTTTAACCTTAAGTAATGATTTACATAAGGGATTAGACTGAGTTCACTCTTTTCTCGATTAGATTAATTAAATTGACATTTCCCTTCGCATCTTCTCTAATTTAGATTTACCCTCTCTAATTTAAAAGATCAAATAATTTGCCACAATATATTTCAAAAAAGGAAACTCCTACTATCAAATGCTGGAATTCAGGCTTAAATATTAATGCAATCAAAATACTTATTGTAGCAGTTAAAATATGTCATTTGCTGCTAAAATGTACATCCCAGGTATTTATTTTTCTACATCTCCCAACATGGTGTGTGTTTTACCGCTCCCTGTCTGTCCATAAGCAAAACAAGTGACACGAGCCTTATTAAAGGCTGCTTCTATAATTGGTCGAACTGCATTCAAATAAACTTATTAATTTGAGGCATTCTGATCAAATGCCAAATCGAAGTTAAACATATGTTCTTCAACATATTTTGTAAGATCTACCTTTTGTCTAAGTTTACAATTGTGTATTACTTCACTTCTCTAACAATCACACTTTAATCATTCTGAACATCCACAATGTCTTCATCTTTTTTTGCTATCTCCTTTTTTCCTAATGGTCTCTTTCTGATAACTACAACTATCTTGTCAGCCAAATCAGACATTCTATCAAATTAACCGGTTTAAATTTAAATAAATTAACAATCAAATATTAGTATAATTAAATATGCATGTCATTATTAATATTATTATAACCTATAGCTTAGTGAGCAATTCCTTATTTGTTATTTTTCAATCTTCCAATTGAGAGTCCTTTTCAGTAATGATTTTTCCATACTCATTAGCAAGTGAAAAATTGGTATTGGATTCTCGAAGGAACAAATATTAAAACAGACAAATCTCATATATTATTTATTTTCCTTCTCTATAATAAGGAGTTTATTAGTATGTTCTAATTGATTTTTCTTTTATAAAATCACAATTAAATAGATTTTTGAAAAAAAATCACAAATTTTATTAGAAATTTAAACATTATAAATATTGCCCAAAAAAGGAGAATAGCTAAAGTTCTTCTAGATGATAAGCAATCTACCTTGGATAGTTATAAAAAAAATTCATAATTAATTTCAATAGATCGATTTTTATTGATTCAATTTTAACTTCGATATTGTTTTTATTAAAGCATAACCAGAACAAAATACATGAAATTTGAGATTCTTTAAGAAGAGAATATAAGATTTAATTTATTAACAAGTAAAAAAATGAAATATTTCGAATTAGAATTATTGTATATATTAAATTTATATTGTATATCCTTATTCTAAATAAATTTAGATTTAATTAGATTTAATATAATTCCATTGAATAATAAAACACCTTATTATTAACAATTATTTCATTTTTTTTCATGCAATAGTATCCTATTTGGCCTAACAACCTCTGAATTATTAATAACAAAATAATCAAGCTCTTTCATTTTATCGCTTTATCTAATTTTTTTTGGGTTTACTCTTGACATAAATACAACAGCAATTTTTTTATTACCCACATCAATATGATTTCCATATCTATCGTTAATACATACATCAACTTTATTTGAGAAATAAATTCCACGTCCTACCCGTACAGTTTTGTTGAATTCATCTTACAGTTTGAAGTGATTATGACAACCAAATTCTTCTATAAAGCCTCTCAATCTTTTCGGGAAAATGTTACTTGGAATTAAGGAGATGTCTATCTTTTGTTTCCCAAGAGCCTCATTAATTTGACTGAAAATCTTATACATACCTCTAACTTCGATTAACTCTTTGTCAACTACGCTCTTTATTACGATGACGATCCCACCTTGAAGATCAATTGTCATCTTGGGGAAAATTTGTTGGCTCCTTACTGAATCTGCGTTTGACATCTTCTCCTCCTTTATCGGATTCCGAACTATTTCCTTTAGTTTCATAATAATGTCTCTCCACCTTCCTAAATACCTCGTTTATATATCTCTATTTTTTTCATTAACTCTTTATCTCTAGATTCGTAATTTTCTTTTTCCTCTGCCTGCATATATATAATCTGACCAGTCTTGTTAAATTAATTGAATCTCCTATCTCTCTCTTGCCAATAAAAAGACTCCATCATCCATTTATGACTAATGTAGCAGTATAAAAATAATGTCATTTAAAATAATACTACCTTTTTTGATCCTCCCTCTCGAATTACAATAGAGTCATTGTCTGATAATTCATCCCGCCTTTGTATCACCAGTCTTACCTTAATTATGGCTTAGATAGTTTATAAAAAATCATTCTTTTGAATTCTGATTGCGTATTCTGTTAGCCGCTGATCGTTTGAAGTAAACCTAATTAAAATTCTTTTAAAAGTCTTTTTTTTCTCATTATTGTTTATCCATAATTTTCGTGTAATAACAAGATGCGCTCTCATCACTGGGAACTTGGCCCACATGTCGACCCTCAATCCTTATTCTATCATTTTCATCTTCAGGATCTCTCTCATCCCATATTACTTTCCTTTCTTTCTAGCCAGCAACTTTTCAGTCTTTTAATAGCCAAGTCATAATCTGTCTCTTCTAATTTAGGTTTGGAACTATCTATGAATAATGCTTTCAAAATAGGGTCGTTCACTCCCCCTTGTCAAAAATGTCCTAATCAAGCATTCAGAAGAGTCTTTATAGCTGTCTTTTCTGGGTGATATTGAACGTTAAGACCCTTTAGAAGCTTTGGAACTGAATTGCCTCTTTTTCTTGATATTTAAAATTTTAAAAAAATATTATATTGATGATAAAAACATCTCAAAAATTTGAAGATAAAGTTAATTGAATGTAATTCTAACAATAATATTATAAATTACTCTTATATAATTTATGATTATATGATATGTAGATATCTGTCATGAATTTACATTAATAATCAATTATATGATATAAATAATTATGATCTTTAATGTATTCTCTTAATACTAATTATAAATAAAAAAGGCAAAAAAAAACTAAGCTTGATATAATTCTGAATTTTTCTAATGCACTTTCAACCTGCCAAATTAAACTAAGAAGGTCTAAAATGGCTAAAATAAATGATCGCATTAAAAAAATATTTAATTTAACCTAGTAAGTCCACCAATATCATTATTTGAATGAAAGTATTCCCATGCTAAAAATACATATTCAAGCAAACAAATTAATAATAATAGAACAATAACATTAAACTTTGAATGATCACACATATTATTTCATTTTCTTATTTTGGAAATGATTTCTATTGAACAAGAAACTCCAAAGTTTATTAAAACAATAAAAACAATTTTTTTGCTAGGATAAATTATAGAATTGTGATAGGAAAAAGCCCTTGATAAAATACTTATATTTTAAGATTAATCTATTTCTCAGGTAATTATGAATTTTTTTCATTCTCTTTTTGTTTTATAATTGATTAGATGAGGATTAGACTGCTTCATAATGTTCTTGCTGATAATTCTGTAAATTCAATTCATATAAATTAATTTATTAAATAAAGGTGATTTGCTACAAAATTAATTTGAATTAAATATTCTATATAATACTGCGGAAAAGTATTTGATTAAGTCTTTTTTTGTGTTCTGCATTAAATGTTAGTAATAATACTTAAGAATGCTATTATATTTGAGTTATTTCTAATTTTCTTTGTGATTAGCAAATTACCATTTAATTGGTTAATTCAATATTGTTTAAAAGGAAAATTATAAAGTATTAAAAGTTAATAATTATATTTAATTCAAAACTAATGCTTATTTTTGAATATTCTTACTTAAAGTTAATTCCTATAATTTATAATATATTGCATGATTAAAATACAATTTTTGGTTTTGATATTGATATTGATTTATAATTTGAAAATTGAAATGACACTATTATAAATGTGGCTTCAAAAAGAAAATTTTTGTGTACTTACTATTAAGTCAAATCATTTTACATTTTCATTTCTTGAAATAATAAAAGAACATGGTTTGTGATTCTACTTGATTATATTTAGATTTCCAGCCTGGATAATTAGAAATTAGTGAAATAAACAATAAGTGACAATATAAACCAGTTTCTATTGCATTTCTACATTATATTAATCAAATCCTAATGGATTTAATGGAAAATATATTGGGAAATTGTATAAAATATAAATTAATAATTATTTCCATTTTGAATATGTTTACTAATTTACCTGAGAAATATAATTGGATTCAGTTTAAAAGATTAAAAATTAATATTTTACATCAACTTAAGAATACTAATGTGAGATTATTTAACTCATTTTGATTAGTATTAATAATTCCAATTGATCTATATGATATATTAATACCATAGTGGTGATATATTAATATCATAGTGGTACATAGACTAATGTAGGAACTTAAGTTTGGTATTTATTTTATACATAAAGGCGGTTCCTTTATTAGATTTTGAATTTTCAAATCGATTATAAACGATATTAGTAAAAATTGATTGAATTGAATGATTTAGAATAAGGATTCCATAATAATAATTTTATTAAGTTTATTTGAATCAATTTATTTTATCAAATCTTTAATTATTTATTAAATCGCACTATAAATGTAGATAATTAAGAGATGGCAAAATGGCTAAATATTTTTTTAGAATTTAATATTGGCACTAATTTTCTTTTTGTATTTTTTGAGATTTAAGTCCAAACTACAATGGGAGATTTTGTTTAAACAACAGCAAACATTTTTGTAGCAGGAGGTGGTTAATTTTGTTAAATACTGTTCCCATCTTAATACAATTCTAAAAAGGGTCTTCTAATTATTAAAAATGGATGGAACTTAAATATTTTGAGGCATATTCATGATAAAATAAATGATAAAGATATTTTTTAGTTACAAGAATCTATAGAGTTTGCAGATTAGTATATTTATGGTATAATGAGTGATGACGGAGAATATTTAATCATATGGAATAGCCAATCATAACAGATTTCTATTAAAAAATTCAAATGAATTAATTTAGAATAACATTGAAATAATATTGTTTAATATTATTTTATAAATGTANAAAATTTTTGTGTACTTACTATTAAGTCAAATCATTTTACATTTTCATTTCTTGAAATAATAAAAGAACATGGTTTGTGATTCTACTTGATTATATTTAGATTTCCAGCCTGGATAATTAGAAATTAGTGAAATAAACAATAAGTGACAATATAAACCAGTTTCTATTGCATTTCTACATTATATTAATCAAATCCTAATGGATTTAATGGAAAATATATTGGGAAATTGTATAAAATATAAATTAATAATTATTTCCATTTTGAATATGTTTACTAATTTACCTGAGAAATATAATTGGATTCAGTTTAAAAGATTAAAAATTAATATTTTACATCAACTTAAGAATACTAATGTGAGATTATTTAACTCATTTTGATTAGTATTAATAATTCCAATTGATCTATATGATATATTAATACCATAGTGGTGATATATTAATATCATAGTGGTACATAGACTAATGTAGGAACTTAAGTTTGGTATTTATTTTATACATAAAGGCGGTTCCTTTATTAGATTTTGAATTTTCAAATCGATTATAAACGATATTAGTAAAAATTGATTGAATTGAATGATTTAGAATAAGGATTCCATAATAATAATTTTATTAAGTTTATTTGAATCAATTTATTTTATCAAATCTTTAATTATTTATTAAATCGCACTATAAATGTAGATAATTAAGAGATGGCAAAATGGCTAAATATTTTTTTAGAATTTAATATTGGCACTAATTTTCTTTTTGTATTTTTTGAGATTTAAGTCCAAACTACAATGGGAGATTTTGTTTAAACAACAGCAAACATTTTTGTAGCAGGAGGTGGTTAATTTTGTTAAATACTGTTCCCATCTTAATACAATTCTAAAAAGGGTCTTCTAATTATTAAAAATGGATGGAACTTAAATATTTTGAGGCATATTCATGATAAAATAAATGATAAAGATATTTTTTAGTTACAAGAATCTATAGAGTTTGCAGATTAGTATATTTATGGTATAATGAGTGATGACGGAGAATATTTAATCATATGGAATAGCCAATCATAACAGATTTCTATTAAAAAATTCAAATGAATTAATTTAGAATAACATTGAAATAATATTGTTTAATATTATTTTATAAATGTATATAGGGCTAGATTGTTGTTATGTAAATCAATATTTTCTAAATATAATTTTATAAGCTATAATATTTTATTCTTTATTTTATTATTTTTGTGCAATATAAAAAGAGATTCATTTCTGCTTTTGAAAAACTTTTATATTTCGAATAATGGAATTACAAATTGCTGTTTTGATCGTTAATTGAGAAGCTAAAAAAGGTCTTAATTAAACATACAAAATTGATTGAATGTAATTGAGAAATATTTAACAAAATTCACCATTTATAACCCCTTGCTTGTAGATTTTACGTTTTCTCAGATACTTTAAATAGAGTAAGTCTTTAGGGTTTCTATTCTCTACTCCTGTCTTCATCAATTATTCTACACACGTATTTATAATTATGTGCTTAAAAGTAAATCTTATTTTATATAAATTAACATATATAAATATTTACATAATAATGAATTGTTAAATCAATTTGGTAAATAGAAAATTCAAATATTAAGACATCCAGAATTGCTTGATAGTTAAGACAATAAATTACGTTAACCATCAAACAATTTCTATGTTCTATTATTTCAATGTAAATAACAAACCAAACCTTAACGAATAGAATTAGTTGCTCTGTGCAAATGAAATCCCCCTTTAAAGTATTAATGTTGTAACAACACTAAATTCAAAAATGAAGAATTGAATAACAAGTAATTATTATTATTATTGAACACATTACACATTAATATATCATATCATTAATTTAATTTCACTCAATCTAGTTTGACACTAGAATGATATATATTAATTCTCTAATCTCTTAATTTGTTTTTTATCTGTAAGTATAAGGTTGATATCGTGCACCCTGAATCGAAATACCCATAATCCAGGGAGCATTCACACACACCAAGAATTAAATTAAATTAAAATAATAATCAACAAGGAATTATTAACAAAGTTGATTATAACTAATATAAATGTAAACCTAATTTATCACATCTGTAAACAAAATATTATCAATAAAATTTATAGATGAATATTCATAACCTTCAAATTTTAACATTATACATTAGTTTAATAATCTTAAAATGTGTTCTGAATAGTTTAACTAATCAGTTTAAATATCTTCAACATAGCCAAAGAGATTTCTTCCACACCATCCATTAATATAATCAATTTGAATTAGAGTGATCTTAACTCACTTGAAAAGGAATTTAAGAAAATCATTCTTAAGGTGAAAAATAAACTATCCATAATCCTCTATTATTCTAGTATTGCATTCTAGAAAAACCTTGCAATAATATCTGATACTCACCTTGAAAGCAGGATGGCTTAAAATATGAAATTAATTTAAATTTAGTTTAACTCATACACTCATTTAGATCAACATTGGGAAATTAAATGAGCCTTTATTTTTTAGTTAAAAGTGTGATGAAAAATCTGAAGAATTCATATTGTGAAATTGATAGTAGAAGTTTAAATACATCAAATTGGGAGGATGACGAAATATTTAGTAATAACCTAACAAGTATAAATAAGATAAATTTTAATGATTTAACTCAAGATTATAATTTCGATGATTTGATAATCTATTTTGACAATGCATTACCATCAGATATTGTTTTATAATTACAATTTAGATGCAATTCAATTGTAATTCCTATCTACAATGATTAATACCCATATAATTTGGTAAATTCTCATACGAATTACAAATTAAGGATGAATATTAAGACTTTGAGTTGTTAATATGGCGAGATAAAAAATAGTACTGATTTTTCTTGTATTCCATGTAATAGCGATTAAGGGCTTTTTTCATTAAACATAAATTCTGAAAAATGCCAGTTGAAGGATGATATTTCAACTGTAAGTGTTTAACCTGCTTTATTAAATATAAAATTTGGATTTTGGAGACCTTATTTTTAAAGCAATATTGTCAGTTATTGTTTGAATTTAGAAGATAATTGTTTAGGAGGTTGGGAGGAAGGTGACAGTTCTTGTTTTATAGGACATATTGGAGCACTATGTGAATAATGCGATTTATATAATACAAGGGGAGATGGAGAATATTCGGTTAGTTAGAAATATTCTTGTGGATCATGCTTGGAGAAGGAGAAAAATGCAATAATTATAACTTTCGTGAGTATATGGTACATATTATAAATAAAATCATAGGACCTTGGTTTCGATATTAGTTTCTGTGCAAAGTACTTTAAAAGACATAGAAGAATTTGTTAGAATTATCAGTATAATATTGCTAGGGTTAGCAGTTACTTAAAATACAAATCAATCTGCGATATTAATAAAAATGCTGACGAATTATTTGTAGATCATTTCTTCTNTAAATGTAAACCTAATTTATCACATCTGTAAACAAAATATTATCAATAAAATTTATAGATGAATATTCATAACCTTCAAATTTTAACATTATACATTAGTTTAATAATCTTAAAATGTGTTCTGAATAGTTTAACTAATCAGTTTAAATATCTTCAACATAGCCAAAGAGATTTCTTCCACACCATCCATTAATATAATCAATTTGAATTAGAGTGATCTTAACTCACTTGAAAAGGAATTTAAGAAAATCATTCTTAAGGTGAAAAATAAACTATCCATAATCCTCTATTATTCTAGTATTGCATTCTAGAAAAACCTTGCAATAATATCTGATACTCACCTTGAAAGCAGGATGGCTTAAAATATGAAATTAATTTAAATTTAGTTTAACTCATACACTCATTTAGATCAACATTGGGAAATTAAATGAGCCTTTATTTTTAGTTAAAAGTGTGATGAAAAATCTGAAGAATTCATATTGTGAAATTGATAGTAGAAGTTTAAATACATCAAATTGGGAGGATGACGAAATATTTAGTAATAACCTAACAAGTATAAATAAGATAAATTTTAATGATTTAACTCAAGATTATAATTTCGATGATTTGATAATCTATTTTGACAATGCATTACCATCAGATATTGTTTTATAATTACAATTTAGATGCAATTCAATTGTAATTCCTATCTACAATGATTAATACCCATATAATTTGGTAAATTCTCATACGAATTACAAATTAAGGATGAATATTAAGACTTTGAGTTGTTAATATGGCGAGATAAAAAATAGTACTGATTTTTCTTGTATTCCATGTAATAGCGATTAAGGGCTTTTTTCATTAAACATAAATTCTGAAAAATGCCAGTTGAAGGATGATATTTCAACTGTAAGTGTTTAACCTGCTTTATTAAATATAAAATTTGGATTTTGGAGACCTTATTTTTAAAGCAATATTGTCAGTTATTGTTTGAATTTAGAAGATAATTGTTTAGGAGGTTGGGAGGAAGGTGACAGTTCTTGTTTTATAGGACATATTGGAGCACTATGTGAATAATGCGATTTATATAATACAAGGGGAGATGGAGAATATTCGGTTAGTTAGAAATATTCTTGTGGATCATGCTTGGAGAAGGAGAAAAATGCAATAATTATAACTTTCGTGAGTATATGGTACATATTATAAATAAAATCATAGGACCTTGGTTTCGATATTAGTTTCTGTGCAAAGTACTTTAAAAGACATAGAAGAATTTGTTAGAATTATCAGTATAATATTGCTAGGGTTAGCAGTTACTTAAAATACAAATCAATCTGCGATATTAATAAAAATGCTGACGAATTATTTGTAGATCATTTCTTCTATAGCTACATTCTAATTAAAATTACCAAATGGACTCCAAAGTAAAGTTGATAAATGATTAATTATTTTGATGGATTAACACATAATAAAATTAATTCAGTTGGAACCCAATTTAGACTATGACGTATTCATTGGATTGCTTTTTATCACATGTTTTTACTTTTGAAATTCAATATGCTAGAATGGTTTGGTAAATTATTATGCCATTTCTTTATATTACATTCTTTTTATTGTGTTATTTGCTTGCTGTTAAATTTAAGAATATAACTTATAATAGAAGTGTCAAAACAACTACCCTTATCTATATGTACATCTATTTATAGCCAAGTTTAATTGGAGGATTCGTTCAACTGATCTCATACAGAGAAATATCAGGTTATAGATGGGTATAATCCAATGTTTCTTAGAGATTTGATACTCCTTATCATGTAAGATGGATGATTGAATTTTGTTTGCCTATGCTTTTGGTTCTGGCTATTCTCATCCCAATCTATTTCTTTTAAGGTCTTTACAATAATTCACACTAATTAGATGAAAAGAAAGTTAGGCTATAGTGGGGTTATCTCTATAATGAATACACTAAAACAGCCTATTTTTGGGAAGTGATCAAAATATTGCAGAAAGAATTAATGATCATTTTTTTAACTTATTATGATGACAGTGTCATTATTAAAGCTACTATCATTTCATTAATTATAGGAGTGTATTTAGAATTAAGTCTAAAGTACAAACCTTATAATCTGAATAATCTGATATAAAATTGCACTCGGATATAAATGGAAATAAATATAGGAGTTCAAGAGACTGTTGAGATCCCACGTGTTTAATCTTTTATAGATAAAATATTTAAATAGAATTCCTTGATGGAGCAAGAGATTAATGAAAATAAAGCTATAGGAATTAAGATATTTGAGGATATTACAGATATGTAATCAACAAAGCATAAACATCTTTGTGAAGAAATTCCTTAAGATGAAAGCCGAGATGTAAAAGAAATATTATAGATTATAGGTGCTGTATATTTATTTGGATTATTCGTTTTTCCAAATTAACCTAGAGCATTGATGCCTTGGCTATAGAAACAAATCAGATCAGAATATAACCAATTCCTAATCTGAATTTGATTAATAGAACATAAGAGTAGCTATTAGGATTATACAGAAAGTCGGATGGATAAACTACCAGCATTTCTCCTTGTACAGGATGTCTAATCTCAACTTAATAAAATTGAACAGCAGTCATTCCAATTAATACATAACACATAAACAATCGATATTTCCGAATCTTGTAAGAGTCTATGCTAATTACTTTAATTTGTTTTGGTTTGATTATTTAATCATAGAGATGTTGGTAGAAGAGTTACAATTAGGCAAATTTTCAGAAAAAGTAGAAATATTTGTTTATTTAAGTCGAAATGTTTATGAGATTATTACTATATTTTTTTAATAATTTGTGTATTTTTATTAAAGGATCTTATATTTTTCCTTTAGGATTTTTTGTAATTAGGTTGAAGTTACTTCATTTAAATCGAAAGATTTTAATAGTAAATCGGTTCAAATATAATTTTGAGATAGTTGAAACTATTTTTACATTCATAAATTAAGATAACGATGAACATTCTAGCCATTTCATAAATTTGTATAATTACATCTCAAAAACATCAACTAAAAACTTCTGATCATACCATGAAAATATTTGTTATGCTATTGCCATAATTATTTTCATTGAAAATTCATGTTAAATAATTTACTCAATTAAGTGATCAAGTTGATAAAGAGAGGCAAAATGTCCATTTTTTTTTAAATTTATTTCCTAAAAGTAGAAATACTTGAAAGTATATAGATGATCTCAACTTTTACAATTCTCCCTTTATACTACTTTCTAAGCATTCTTCAAATCTTTGTCTCCGTAAATCAATCAGCATTTGAATGACCAAAATGTTCGATTATTCAAAATAAATGAACAATATTTTTGAGATAAGTCAAATTTTCTTTATTTTTTCTACGTTTGCTGAATAGAAATTTCAATTATATTTAAATTTTAAACGCCTTAATATATACTAAAGTTGATAAGATTAGAAACATTGAACAATGTGTTGTTGAAAAAAATATCTGTTGGTGGAAATAGATACTCATTGATTTAAAGGATTTATTTCACATTTTTTACAAATATTTATCTAAAAAATTAAAATAAGAACACAATCTAACAGAAAAAGGTTAGATCATTATTATCTCCTTTTAGCACCCTTATAAGAGTAAAAATTTTTTTTTTTATCTTTTTTTTTTTTAGTATATTCTACCTGTATTAGATTATTTTATTACTTTTATTTGATTCTAGCTTCAGATTCAAAAATGCCAAGTGATTAAAAATAACAAATGATAAAATTTATAATTGGTATTATATTTTAATTATTAAATCCCTTTTTGGTGTACTCAAATTTAAATATAGATTTAAGAATGAATAATAATTAATAAAAGAATGATTTAGACAGAAAATGTAGGCTTAATAATGGTACAAAAATTATTGATTTTGCTACACTTTTTTCTGACTTAGAGTTGTTCTATTCATAATTATGAAGAGTCTTTATTAAGTAGTTCGAATCCAATAGAAGAAACCATTTTCTTAAGCATTGGATCAACCTAGATCTTTGCGTTTTGGAGCTTTAGTATTCCAATGTGGGAGGTTAAAATGTACCCAGAAGTAGAAGAAAAGTTGTATATTGATAACAAAGAAGAACAATTATTATTTTTGTTGAAATCTCTTGATGATGGGAGAATTATTATGTTCATGAATCTTGCTTTTTTAAATTTTGATCATATGGTATCGCATAGACTTCACATAGAAGAGAATATCAATAATATGAGTATTTTTGATTTTCACTTTGATCCTTTTGAATATGAAGGGCAATGGAAACTTACAATGATAACTATTTCAGAGTAACATGTGATCGTGGAAAGTGATGCAATTTCTAAACCTGAAATACCTGACTTATCTGAAAAATTAAAAAATGTAAAATTTATATTGGGAGGAACTGGATCTGTATATATTTTTAATTTTATTTTAGATCAATTCCTACCATTTAGGGATATTTCGAGGAAGATTGTCAAAGTTAATAAAATTGACAGAATACTCACATAACACCTTTTAAATGATAAAATAAAATTGCTTGATTCTACCTGATGTTATTGGTAAACAGACTATAAAATTAATACCAGAATTAATGGACTTTGATGGAGACGCTCAACTAAATTTCGAGGTTGATTAAGTAGGATTGAAATTTGCCATATCTGGATGGATAAAGCTGGATTCATCAGAGGCTAGTGTTTTAATAACATATTTAGTATTTCGGATAACAACTTTTAAGTTCTATTCAGATGAGTTGAGATTGGGAGATGAAATTCTGAAAATTACTGCAGATTTAGATCTTACAGAACCATCCAATAGTGGATATAACATTATTTCTCATCATTATGCTATGCCTGTTTAAGGACCAGTGGATGCAAATTTTTAGGGCAAAAGAAGATTAGATGACATATTCAATCCTAATTTTTAAGATTAACTTACCAAATGGCATTTCATGTTGTTTCAACATGGACTTTCACAAAAGTATAGGTCAGCCATGAGGATACAATTTTAATAAGGAGAAAAATTTAATCCAAATACTATCGAATTTAACGACCTATAGGCTTAGGGTTTATTTATAAATACAAAATACTATATTATTTTTGGAAGTGATCTTACTGTTTTTAGAAAATTTCGTGGACAAATGTAAAACTTTGAATTTAGCTACAATTATGAAAATGATGAGGAGATATACTTTTGTATTATCTTAATAATAATTTATTAGAATGTCATCCCACATGTGCTGATTGCATTGGCCCTTTAGCATCTAATTGTATAGGGTGCTAA
The DNA here is from genome assembly GCA_905182995.1 of Paramecium octaurelia. Lineage (NCBI taxonomy): Eukaryota > Ciliophora > Oligohymenophorea > Peniculida > Parameciidae > Paramecium > Paramecium octaurelia. The sequence goes on along the minus strand of CAJJDP010000142.1, from coordinate 22,278 downwards.
AGCGGTCTAAATAGAAGATGGTCAGAAGATCTTAAGACATGTTTTTGCACATATGGATACCTTGAGATTGAAGGTTTATGTTATTCTTTTGATGAAGTATATCCAAATCTTGAATTTAATGAAGTTCCTCAAGATTTAACAAGTAGTATTTGCCAATTTGGTTATTTTTATTTGGAAATTAATAAAAAATGCATGAAATGGTAATGTTATGATGGTATTTTAGTCCATAATCTAGTTTATAGGATTTATTATGTGTTGATTGTTTGTTTGATCTTAACAGTTGGTATATCAGTCCTGTGTGTAAAACAGACTATGTAACTGAAAAAATTACTATTTCAGATGATGCTTATCGTAAGTAGGAAAGATTAAGTCTAGATAATGACGTGTATTATATCGATTAGAATTTCGATTTATAATTAATTGAAGGAGTATCTGATTATTGTAATCCGGATGATGAAATGTCTAATTGCTTTTAATTTGAAAATCTAAGACATTTAAATCGAAGTTTGTATCTAATTTGTAAAATGAACCACTACTTTGCAAATAATCAATGCAATTTTCTAGATTAATCATGTATAAGAGTTGAGTATCAAGTGGCAAAATGTTTGGAATGCAAATAAGGATACTACTTGAATAATGATCAATGTGTTTAATGTTCATTCAGATGCACTTCATGTAGTCCCTTTAGCTGTTTATCATGTCCATCTGGCTATGTACCAGTTGGAATTAATTGTATGTAATGTGGTAATTATTGTGATACTTGTGAATTTTAAATTAACATATATTCTCTTGAACCTTATATGAAGTGTTTGCAATGTGTAAATGATGAAAGATACTTTCTATCATTAAATGGAGTTGATTGCATTAAAAATACAATTCTAAATTGTATTTATGCTTTTCAAGTAGCTTCTGAAGATAATAGGTTAAGCTCTTTGGACTATTCCTTTCCACCTCATATTGGATTGGTCATTACAAAGTGTGCAAAATGTAAAGAACTATATTCATTTGATGAGGAAACACTGTTGTGTATAATGAGATCCTAAAATGAATGTTCTTATAATTATCGATTACATAGTAGTGACGATGATATCTGCCTTTTTGGACCATAAACAATTGATACTGATCCTATTTCATTTACAACCGGATGTATAGGACTTATTTAGAATTGTTAAACTTGTATTAAAGGTCAAGTAAGTACAAAAGTATCTTACTTATGCCTAATTTGTAACAATGGTTATTATTCGGAAAGAATGACTGGATAATGTAAACCATGTCCTATTGATTTTCATTGTATATCGTGTTACTAATAGGATAAAAAATCAAAGGACAACTGGAAAACTGAAATTCGATCTTATTACAGGTCTGCTATTGATGATAATTTATAATCACATTCCTTTATTGATTTTGGCACTTCTAAAAATATTGAAGATTATGAAGTCAGATGCAAATTTTGTTAAACTGGATATGAACTTTACAATAATCAATGTATTCGAACATGTCCTGAAAATTGTGTTTAATGTATTAAAAGAAATAATTAAAATATTTGCGTAAAATGCCCAGATTTTATTAACGGAAGATTCTTAAGTCTTCATAATAATGAGTGTATTCAATGTCCTATTAGTTGTTCATTGTGTCGTTAAAGAGATCAAAGTGAAATTATTGCAATTAATCCTCTATTTAAAAATTTAAAATTTTCATATGCATCAAACCAATGTCTGAAATAATTTAATGGATACTTCGATAAATAATTAGAGATCTTCGTTAATTGTTAAATTGAAAGATGTACTCGTCAAATTCAAATCAATTTAAACTTATTTTGTTCAAATCAGGATTACTTTGATGCCCTTAATTTGTTAAAAATAGAGTATCAAATCAAAATTTTCAAATAATCTAATATTTTGATCAATGATTTGTTTTCACAAAATAGTTTTGTATAAGTATTTTATATTTTAACTTAGTTTGAAACTGATGAGTTCTACAAGTAAGCAAATGAACAAGTCATAAAAACTATTATTATTAAAATTACCAGCTAGGTCCATCAAACTTGCACAATAAATAATACAAAACAAATTCGTTAAATTTTCAGTTAGAATATATTCTCAGCTTTGTAATATTAATATTTTATGTAGAAATGTGGAACTTGAAATTAATGGTAATAGTATTACTACATTTAAATATGACAAAGTAATTTCTTTTGTCGATTTTTCAAGAGTTAAACTTAGGGGAATTATTTTCACTCCTTTTGATATAGATAATACCAAATCCATAATCCTTTAAAGCTCTTTTAATTAAAAAATAGAATTTATTGATTTAATATATACAACAGAAGTATCGAATCAAAAACAATAAATTTTTTTAAGAAACACTAATTCAGTTTTAATTGAGAATCTTAAATTACAAAATGTTGATATCAAAGATGTAGAAGCCTTTATTACAATCGATTAAATCCCCCAAACTTAGTATGTCAAAATATCCAAGTTTGAAATTTAATCAAATAAGTTCCAGAATTTGCATTTATTCCTTCTGATTGTAAAACAGGACGATATTGTAGAGATTTCGAATGTTACAATAAATTCTCGATTCTCGAAATCATCATTTTTAAAAATAGTAGGTGGAAATATCACTTTAAAAAACATTGAAATAAAAGACAGTTTATTAGCTGATATCCAAGGTCATTTTTATCTAGGAACAATACCTTTTGTTGAAATTAATCAACTTAAATTGTAAAATTGCATATTAACTAATTCAACACTTATATTATTGAATAGATATTCTATATTAATCAATATTGACTTTAGTAATAATCAATTCTTATAAAATTCCATTGGCATTTCTAATCAAAATAATCAGGTTGAAAATTATACATTTTTAAATCTTGCATTTTAATTAAGTAAGTATGACGAAACCTCTAGTTTGATAACAATAAAATAAAGCTTTAATACAAATTAAGAAATGGTTATTAAATAGTTACACATGATTGCCAATGTTATGATTTCAAAAACAAGTATGAAGGTTTTAGAGAATTAATTAACATCTCTAATATACCTATAAATATAAAATTTAAGCATATCTAATTTATTAATAGAAAGAGCCTACGGAATAAGAGACATAACGTTTGTTGAGATAAAAACCTTATATCTAAACAAAATAAAGATTCAATAACATGAAAAATATTAATTTAAAGGACTTCATTAGTTTGAAGATTGTTTTAAAAAATCAATTTTAAGTGATTATTATATAACATCGCTTTATCTATATGATGTTTCATCAATAATCATTTATAGCTTAAATATTACAATGTCTCAATCCATCAATTACCCAATAATAAATATACAGAACTCTTTAGCTTTATCCTTATATAAAAAATCTTTATTTTTGAAGTAATCAAGCTTTAATAATAATTTGCTCATACTAAGCGATAAAACAAAATAGACTTCCTTATTTCAAATGGGTTCAGAATAGGAATATCAAATAACTATTATAAACTCAACTTCTAAATAAAACTTAATGCATCAATATGAATAGAACGATCATTTATTTTCAGGGTTGCTATTCAATTTTGACTGTCCTTTTTGTACCATAAATTTAACACATTTCAAAGTTGAGGACAATCTTGTTACCAATACGACAGATTTTGTAATTCTCATTAAAGCATAAAATATATCATTTCATAAATCATACTTCTTCCGAAACTCAATATTTGATTACAGGCTCTTGTAACCATACTTATTGTGGGGATTTAACCAAAATGAAGATATTTTTAATGAATAAATAAAGGAAATTTTTCAAATAAAAGTTCTTGCTGGAAATGTTAAATTTATTGGAAGATATATATAAATAATAGATTTAGAAATCTCTAATTCATCAGGATCGGCTTTTTATATCAAAACAGTAAATGATGGGTATTTATTTATAAAAAATACGATATTCACCCATATTACAACCAACTACATTGATTCTGCAGAAAATGGTGGAGCAATGTACATAGATACATCATTTGCTTTGAGATCAGATGTATTATTTTAAAACATCACAGTATTTAATGTTCATTGCAGAAACTATGGTGGTTTTCTCTATCTTGTAAACGGGTTGAATTACGTGGAAATCAGACTGATAAATATCAATATAACAGATGTTTACGCCTTTAAAGGTTCGATAATCTATAGCGAATTTTCGTAAAACGCGAGCTCAAATTAAGAATTAAAGATTTCAGAGATGATAGTAATAAATAATCTTCAAAACCAACTCTTATTTCTGCAAAAATATAGCTAGCTTGATGCATCCTCAATGTATTTATTGACCTTTCAAAGATCCTTAATTTAGATTTCAAATGCTTAAAGATTTACTTTGGAATATGTTCAAATAGCTAACCTATATTATGAGTCACTAGGCTTCTTTAACAATATTTAAACCACTCTTATAAAATAGGTTTAACTAACTTAATCTTAACTATTGAATTCTTTGTTAATGATTAATGCAACTCCAAGCAAGTCTAATATATTTATCCACTCATTAAAATTATATAATATATCTCTTTTAGATAAAATAAATTTAACACCCAAATCAAAATGTTCAAATTTAGACTCTAAAATAGCATCTGTATAGTTTTAATGTTTAGCTGAATTCTTTATAAAATAATCTCCCATTAATTTAACTTCGTTTAAGGATGAATTTTCTTTGGATTGCTTAATCTAGCAAATGAGAACATTTGATAGAAAATACAATGCTAGTTTAATTAATATCAACTCTTATCACACTAGCACAAGCATTTCATCAGCATCATTTAAATATCTCAGTTGCTCGAATGGGCTAATTCTTATCAATTTCAATAATTAATTAGGAATGCTTAGGTTGTAAAGAACCACAATTGAAAATAATGCTTGTGGGAAATCAAGTTGTGTAGTTATTTAAAAACAAAGCTCTTCATTACGTAGACTAGAGAGCATAAGTAATTTTATAATTAAGTAAGAGTATAATTTTTAAGTACAAGATTATATATGTAAATATAACATAGGTTATGAAGGTACATGTCTTTCAATTTCTAATATCAAGACTATAATTGTTTCCTCTTTATTTTTGCATAATTTAGCTCTAAATTCCGGTGGATCTATTATTGTAATTGGACATGAACTTTTTATTTTAGGCTACTCTGTAATCTTGAATAATACAGCTAATTAAGGAGGAGGGATGGCAATTGCAAATTAGATAGTTGGAAATTTAGCAAGGTTTGGATCCTTATTAAATGAGAATATAGCAAGATAATTTGGAAATAATTATGTTCAAATACCATCTTCGTTATCAATAAAAACTGATTTGAACGTCATCTTGTTTAAAAGAACCATTATCGATTAAAACGATTTGTTGATAGAATAGGTTCAATTTAAGCCCTATTAAGTATTTAAAAATACTTATTCTAATGCATTGTATGTACCAAATGGGCAGATTATTTCAAAGTATGAATATTTTGATTGGATAAAAGGGGAATATTTTCCATATAATTTGCATTTGAGAATTGTTGCTTTGGATCAAGAAGGGGCATAATAAAATAATTTGAATGATACATATTGTGAGATCAATAGTAGATTACTTAAAGACAATGAAACTACTGAATTTAGCACAAATTATACAAGTTTTAACAATGTGAGTTTTAATGGGACAGATTATAACTTAGACGATATCATTTTCTATTTAGATGATGAATTAAATATGACTTTATAATTGCAGTTTCGTTGTAATTCTGTTTTAATACCTATTTATGGAGAAAAACTTGATATAGTAGGTTACCATAGTAATTATTATTTGAGAATAAATATTAAGACGCTACCATGCTAAATGGGTGAGATCAAGAGAGCTTCTGATTTAACTTGTTCGCCATGCGATGCTCAATAAGGTTAATTTTCTGTGACTCTCCATTCTCAGAATTGTACAATCATAGATGATTCCACAACTAAAGATGTAACATCTGCGTAAATGAATCTCAAATCTGGGTATTGGAGACCTTATTTCTATACTGACTAAGTTAGTTAGTGTAGCAATTTAANTTTTCTTTGGATTGCTTAATCTAGCAAATGAGAACATTTGATAGAAAATACAATGCTAGTTTAATTAATATCAACTCTTATCACACTAGCACAAGCATTTCATCAGCATCATTTAAATATCTCAGTTGCTCGAATGGGCTAATTCTTATCAATTTCAATAATTAATTAGGAATGCTTAGGTTGTAAAGAACCACAATTGAAAATAATGCTTGTGGGAAATCAAGTTGTGTAGTTATTTAAAAACAAAGCTCTTCATTACGTAGACTAGAGAGCATAAGTAATTTTATAATTAAGTAAGAGTATAATTTTTAAGTACAAGATTATATATGTAAATATAACATAGGTTATGAAGGTACATGTCTTTCAATTTCTAATATCAAGACTATAATTGTTTCCTCTTTATTTTTGCATAATTTAGCTCTAAATTCCGGTGGATCTATTATTGTAATTGGACATGAACTTTTTATTTTAGGCTACTCTGTAATCTTGAATAATACAGCTAATTAAGGAGGAGGGATGGCAATTGCAAATTAGATAGTTGGAAATTTAGCAAGGTTTGGATCCTTATTAAATGAGAATATAGCAAGATAATTTGGAAATAATTATGTTCAAATACCATCTTCGTTATCAATAAAAACTGATTTGAACGTCATCTTGTTTAAAAGAACCATTATCGATTAAAACGATTTGTTGATAGAATAGGTTCAATTTAAGCCCTATTAAGTATTTAAAAATACTTATTCTAATGCATTGTATGTACCAAATGGGCAGATTATTTCAAAGTATGAATATTTTGATTGGATAAAAGGGGAATATTTTCCATATAATTTGCATTTGAGAATTGTTGCTTTGGATCAAGAAGGGGCATAATAAAATAATTTGAATGATACATATTGTGAGATCAATAGTAGATTACTTAAAGACAATGAAACTACTGAATTTAGCACAAATTATACAAGTTTTAACAATGTGAGTTTTAATGGGACAGATTATAACTTAGACGATATCATTTTCTATTTAGATGATGAATTAAATATGACTTTATAATTGCAGTTTCGTTGTAATTCTGTTTTAATACCTATTTATGGAGAAAAACTTGATATAGTAGGTTACCATAGTAATTATTATTTGAGAATAAATATTAAGACGCTACCATGCTAAATGGGTGAGATCAAGAGAGCTTCTGATTTAACTTGTTCGCCATGCGATGCTCAATAAGGTTAATTTTCTGTGACTCTCCATTCTCAGAATTGTACAATCATAGATGATTCCACAACTAAAGATGTAACATCTGCGTAAATGAATCTCAAATCTGGGTATTGGAGACCTTATTTCTATACTGACTAAGTTAGTTAGTGTAGCAATTTAATGAGTAATTGTTTGGGAGGATGGTAGGAAGGAGATACTTCTTGCTTAGTAGGACACATAGGTGCTTTATGCGAAGAATGTGATTTATACAATTTGCGAGGAGATGGAGACTTTTCTACAAGTTCAAAGTACTCCTGCAAAGGTTGTTCTGAAAAAGGCCTTAACTCAATTATTATCACTATTATTAGCTTTTGGTACAGTATTTTAAATAATTATAAGGACTTTGATCTCAATTCTGATTTCAGTCAAAAGTACTATCTCAGTTTTAAAAGCTGTTGCCTTAAAAGTATAATTATAAAAGTTTAGGTTCTTCATGTCAATAAAGGAATCTCACTCAGGAATTCTAGTAAAAATGCTCACTAATCACCTTTAAATATTGTCTACAATTACAAGTTTTAAATTAAATTTTCCAACCGAATTAGTAAGCACAATAAATGCCACTGGAAATCCTCTATAAACTTTAACTTATTCTCTTGACTGCTTCTTAAAAGATATGTTCAACATCAACATTCAATATTCAAGAATTATTTGGCAACTTATCATGCCGTTGATCTATATTTTTTTTTTCTTCACAATTTACTGGATAGCTATTATCTTAAAAAAGATGAGCTATAATATAAGTGTGATCATGACAACATTTATTTATTTGTACATATATCTTCAACCAAATTTAGTTGGTGGCTTAATATCCTTAATTGCCTACAGAAATATTTCTAATTTTAAGTGGATTCAAGCGAATGTTGCATATAGACATGATACGAATTCTCATATAATTTGGCTTTTATCTTTTTGCCTTCCAAGCATATTTATTATTGGATTATTAATTCCATTCCTATTGTTTTATGCCTTGTACAAAAATCGAGAAAGGCTTAATGAAAAAAGGACTAGGTAAAAATGGGGATATCTCTATAATGAATATAATAATGATGTGTATTTTTGGGAGATTGTAAAAATAGTAGAAAAAGAGTTGCTAATTATTTTTCTCTCATATTATGAAGAGACAATAGTGAAAAAAGCTATTTTAGTATTATTGGTTCTATATATTTATTAAGAACTCAACACAAGATTTAAACCATATTTATTACCAAAGCTTAATAAATTGGATGCCTATTCTGCTAATATTTGCGAAATTTCAATTGCCCTCGGGATTGGCATCTTTGTTGATGGCTCTTTAGAATTTCAACTACCTTACATACTAATTATTGTAACTCTCAATATGTATTACCTCCTTCTTGTTTTGAAATAAATAATAAGTTCATACAACAAGAGATTAGAAGTACATTTAGATAAAGTTCGTGACTTCTTAAGACAAAAGGCTCCATGGATTATGAAATTGTAATTTTTTAAAAAAGAACTTCAAAACAGATAATCGATCAGAATCAGAGTTTAGAAAAGATACAAAAAACTTAGAGAATATTTAATGAAATAGGGAAAGCAGATTATAAAATTTAAAAAAGAGTTCAATAGTATTGGAAGGTAACATATCCCCAAAATATATATTGATAATTTTGATGATTTTTCTTCGCGAGAGTAATTATTTTTTATACTTAGGCAATTTCAAAAGGAACTCAAATCTTTTTTGGAGGAGAAAGGTTTCTAATCCAGTTTGAAAGAAGGGTTTGTTTAAAATTGATGCAAAATTTACCAGCTTTTTCTATCAAGGCCAAAGATTTGATTTAATGAGATTAAATCAAAGAATCAACTTTTAATTTATTTGTAAATATTATTGGATTTCTTCTCATTTTGATGTATCTGTTTGATTCTCATTTCATGCCTTTAGCTTTTAGATTTCGTAATAGCTCGAGGATTAGTTATGTCTATGTTACTTCTATAGTGCTTCAATATCTATTGCTTTTTTTATAAATAATTTATGAAAAATTTCACCAAATATTTTCTTTTTGAGTGATTTAACCCAAAGATTATTAACCTAATAATTTATTTTATTGTTTTAATTACGATCTTACTATATCTAATAATTCTGCTTATTTGTTTAATGATTAGGGTCCTCCTCTGACAGTTAAATACTCCTGTCATTAGAGGAATAAATAATTATGTGGGGTTATCAAATTAATTAGGAGAATGAAAATAAAATTCCTATTTTCTTATTTAATAAAGTTTTATATTAGCACCTAATTCTATAGCTACAATCATTATGAATAACAAAATACTCTGAATACATGTAATAGTTTAGAATTTAAAATAAGTAATCAAATTAAATAATATAAACCCTGCACAATGATTGTTATTGAATTCTGGCCTCTCTCTCCATTCACCTTCCTAAATTTATGCTTAGTAGAACATTGAAATTACATTTGTCAGAAAATATTATGCAAACATTTTCGAAGTAATCAACTCATATACTGAAAAAAATTTGCAGATATTGAGAATAGTAATATGAGGATTTTTCGTCACAAGTTTCAACTGATAGAAATCTTAGATTTAGATTCTGTGCTAAATTTTAATTGCTTCCATATCTGAAATTTAATTAATATTTCCTTTTAATCTCATTTTTATCAATAAAGATAAATGTAGACTTATCATTTTTTTTTGATATCTTGATGTTAGATCAATCAATATATTTTAAAATAAATTACAAAAAACTATAATAATTTGTTGTTTGATCCAGTTATAATTTTTCATTTCCAATTAACACTATAAATTTATTCAAGATATTTTTAAAACCCCTAGCCTAATTTTCTTCTTAAAAGAAATGTTGAATCAATCATGTTTTTATTTGTTTTAAGATCAATTACTTTATTCACAAACCTAAATATAGGATGTGGCTTTAATTGCTTGAGATTCATTTGGTACTTAGTATTTCTTCTCTATCATAAAGAAGTTAGTAATTTTTAAAGAAAAAAATATGTATATGCATTTTTATAATAAATATAATCAGTTAATAACAAATTAAAAGACAAAATATATTTATAAAACATTTGAGGTTAAAAAATTAACGATAAAGAGTTTAAAAAAAAAGAAGTTAATGAGCGGATTTTTACTTTAGAGTTTTGTCCATTTTTAAAAGTCAAGACTAAAGCAATTACTTAAAAACGTTTCTTTTATAATATTTGATAAGTAGAAATGAACAGAATATTAAGTATTTGGTTTACATATAGATATTTCTTGTTTTTAAGCCCCCCTGCTAATATCATGCATCTCCTTAATCGTTAAATGTCTGTCCTGTTTATGATATAATTGATGATCCACACAAGAGCCGTTTCACTTTTTGGTAGACTTGTCAGATGATATTCGAGAAAGTGTTACTTTCACAAGGAATAGAGATTTTGGTAAAGTTGGTAATCTTGCATAAACAATTTACAAGTGTTCTATATATTTCTTGGAAGTATGTGTATAAGTTTACATCATCTAATTAATAATTTGAGTCAATAACTATTCTAATTAACATCGAAGTAAAATACTTCCAAATAAATCAATTTATCTCATCCTAAGTCGAATTCCATTAACTTTGATGATTTACACATAAAAAATAAAGTATTACAGTGTTTGAATCAATGTTCCCATTATCAAAATTCTAATGCTGTTATAAAATATGGAGTTAGAAAAATTTCTTAAATTATATAAAAATCTAAATTAATACATTACAAATGTCCATTAATAAAAAAAAATGGTAAAAGAGCAGTTGTGTAACCGCTATTTGACTTTATCCTATATTTTTTATAAGGTTTGCTCTTTTTCTTGACAATTTGATGCAACTTCTTTATGAGTTATGTTATCTCATTTGTTTAATTTTAGTTATATATGTTTCTTCTTTTCTTTAAATTTCTATTCTTCATTAATTTTTAGTCTTATTGTTCAACACTCAATGAAAAGTAGCATATATCTTCTCCTGTTCCTAAATGTTACAATTGAATATATACACTAATAAATTATTAACTTATTTTAGTTATTATTGTGATAATGTATAGCGTTAATACAAGGAAATTTTTTACGTCTAATTTATTAAAGAAAACCATCATAATGAGATTATCTGATGTAATCATTGAAAAAGTTATAAATGTAATTATTTTAACAGAAAATATTGTTATTTCATTGAAAATTATGATTTTTGATATATATATTTTTAAATAATCATTAGATTCTATTTTCATTTTTATTTTTATCTGCCATTATGCTAGATATATAAAATAAAAAAAACATTTGGCATTTTTATATAATTAACTATTTGGATCCATTCTAAAATGCCTGTAACTGTTATTTGGACTACATTTCAATCCTTCCTCCTCTTATTCACCAAATTCCACTAAATTTAATATTAAAAATGTTGAATTAAATTTTATTTGCAATGAAGTATAATCATTTGCATCAATCGACTAAGCATTATCAGACAAAATAATTGCATTTCTTAATTATGTAACCATTATATATTTAATATAGAATAAAAAAGTTTTGCTATAAGCATCGTTGAATCAACTGACACAACTTTTTCAGCCCACATTAATGCATCTGTTTCATTAAGCTGCCTTTATATTTAATAATAGTAATACTAATTACATTAAATAATGAGCTAATAGAATTTCTTATTATTTTAATCCCTTTTTAATATATTGAGTCCAAATTGATTTTGATCGATTAATAATGCAGCAAGTTCAAATAATAATATTATGCTACAATTTAGGATGAAATTATTCTACAATAAGATAATATTTCAAAATTTATTTATCTGAAAGAAAGATTTTCTCTACTTCATTAATGTTAAATTCTTAAAACCCTATAAATTCACCAAATATGAATTTTTCTCATTATAATTATATTATATTAAATCTAAATAGTTTAATATTACTAGAATTATTTTTGCATCTTTTCACTGCTTCACCAATAAAAATCTAAACTATTGATAAATGCAATTTAAATAAGAATAAAGAATATTTCAATCATAACTTTAGGGTACATTTATAGTCTTAACCTTAAAACTCATTTTGAAATATTGTGAATCTTTTACTAGTTATGTAGTCATTTTAATATCTTTGCTTTGATTTTTAAAAGAGAATCTATAGAATATTTCTTGAGCTTGGTATTAAATTTGTAAAATTATGATTGTTATGATTATTTAAATTAATTGATTTTTCAAAGAACAACTAAATATTTATTAAAGAATAACAAGGCTTAAGTTTCTCCAAAAAAGAAAAGGCCAAAAAATTGAATTTCAATTTGATCTTGAAAAATTCCAGTTTTGGAAATAAAAATTAGGTAAAATTTATTCTGCTGTCCATTAATNATATATACACTAATAAATTATTAACTTATTTTAGTTATTATTGTGATAATGTATAGCGTTAATACAAGGAAATTTTTTACGTCTAATTTATTAAAGAAAACCATCATAATGAGATTATCTGATGTAATCATTGAAAAAGTTATAAATGTAATTATTTTAACAGAAAATATTGTTATTTCATTGAAAATTATGATTTTTGATATATATATTTTTAAATAATCATTAGATTCTATTTTCATTTTTATTTTTATCTGCCATTATGCTAGATATATAAAATAAAAAAAACATTTGGCATTTTTATATAATTAACTATTTGGATCCATTCTAAAATGCCTGTAACTGTTATTTGGACTACATTTCAATCCTTCCTCCTCTTATTCACCAAATTCCACTAAATTTAATATTAAAAATGTTGAATTAAATTTTATTTGCAATGAAGTATAATCATTTGCATCAATCGACTAAGCATTATCAGACAAAATAATTGCATTTCTTAATTATGTAACCATTATATATTTAATATAGAATAAAAAAGTTTTGCTATAAGCATCGTTGAATCAACTGACACAACTTTTTCAGCCCACATTAATGCATCTGTTTCATTAAGCTGCCTTTATATTTAATAATAGTAATACTAATTACATTAAATAATGAGCTAATAGAATTTCTTATTATTTTAATCCCTTTTTAATATATTGAGTCCAAATTGATTTTGATCGATTAATAATGCAGCAAGTTCAAATAATAATATTATGCTACAATTTAGGATGAAATTATTCTACAATAAGATAATATTTCAAAATTTATTTATCTGAAAGAAAGATTTTCTCTACTTCATTAATGTTAAATTCTTAAAACCCTATAAATTCACCAAATATGAATTTTTCTCATTATAATTATATTATATTAAATCTAAATAGTTTAATATTACTAGAATTATTTTTGCATCTTTTCACTGCTTCACCAATAAAAATCTAAACTATTGATAAATGCAATTTAAATAAGAATAAAGAATATTTCAATCATAACTTTAGGGTACATTTATAGTCTTAACCTTAAAACTCATTTTGAAATATTGTGAATCTTTTACTAGTTATGTAGTCATTTTAATATCTTTGCTTTGATTTTTAAAAGAGAATCTATAGAATATTTCTTGAGCTTGGTATTAAATTTGTAAAATTATGATTGTTATGATTATTTAAATTAATTGATTTTTCAAAGAACAACTAAATATTTATTAAAGAATAACAAGGCTTAAGTTTCTCCAAAAAAGAAAAGGCCAAAAAATTGAATTTCAATTTGATCTTGAAAAATTCCAGTTTTGGAAATAAAAATTAGGTAAAATTTATTCTGCTGTCCATTAATATAGTCAAATGAAATGAAATTTATGTTATAATAAATAATGATTTACTCAAAAAGAATACTTAAAACTCACCCTTAATAAAATATCCTTAAATATAAGATTTATTAATTTTCAAATTTTCCTCATAATTATTATTATTAACACACACATATAATCCTATAAATTTAATTTGTTTCACAGGCCTCTAAATTGGTTTTAGATAGCTCTCTTCTTGTTTGTTTTTTGTATGTCTTCTTGTCTTAGTAAGTATTTACCAGCTCCTAAAGGTTATGATATTATAGTATCTGTTTTATAAGATGATGTGCATTGGAGCTCAATACAGGTTTTATTATATAATTTAAATAATATTGGAAAACTATCTGGTAACAAATAGTCTATCCAATTGATAGGTGATAAAACAAATTGTTGTTTATTGATATTTTCTGTGATTTAAATTTCTATCACTCTACCTTTTTTAGGGATAGTGCTGCAATAGTTTGGATACTTTGTCATATGTAATTAAATACTTAGGTTGGTAAATTTTTTTTGGAATTTGCAAAGCAGTTTAAAAGTTTACAATGTATACATATACAAATTTTGTCCTGGCATTTTAATATTTTTAATTTGGGATGGACCGAAAAATTTAGAGAAAATGTAGTAAAATGGAGATTTTTCTAGATACTTGTATTGCTGTATTTTAGACTAGATAATTAAATTCGATTTATTTAAATTCACAAAATTCTTTTCATATATGGATTTGAATAATCATTTTTAAGTTAATACTATCACTCTCATAAATTTATCTAAATCCTCCTCTCTAATTTAGCTAAAACATTGACGAATCTCTTAATTTATTTTCAAACTTGTTTTACACTCCTATTTAGATAACATATTTTTCATCTCACACCATACTTGTTGAATTGGAATCAACTGTGGTGAATATGGTGGCAAATACAAATTATTTAAGTATTTCTAAACAACTCTTGTTAAAGTACTTTCCTTATGAATAGAAGCATTATTCATAACAATACATAATTCCTTAACCCATATTTTTTGTTGCAAATATGAATCAACTTTGTCAACAAATTTTGACTTATTCAGCTTAAAACACTAGTAAGTCTCCAATGATATTGATTCTCGTTATTTCCTCTGCTTGATCAATATAAAGTGTACCTGTTGTTACTCGAGACTCTATATGCTATAAAATCTTTGCCAAGCCCTATCTTTCTTCCTTAATATGATCAAAATTGTTAGAACGTACAAATACTACTTGCTTTTGTTAACACTAGTAGTTGCTCTATAATTAGTAATTCGATGCAACCTTATGCTTAAAACCTTGAGATTTCACAATTAATTTAAAGACCTACTTTCAAATGTATTCCTGATTAATTGAAAATACTTCAAATATTTGTGTTTATTAATTCTAGTATTATTTTATCCAAACATGATGTGATTCATCAACCTAAAATATATAATCTATATATCTATAATTCTCCTAACTCAATCCCTAATGAATTTATCTCAGCCTACTTTCAGGCAATCCAGTTACAGCTGCTTGAGTAATGATTGAAATTTATTTTTATTGCAGTTTTGAGGTAATCTACTTCATAGAATAGGTGGTTTGTAATTAGTTTTTGAAAGGCATTGTTTTTTTTTAATTCAATTTTGTTGGATACTCTGAGTGATATTATTATATTATTGAGGAACAGAATTATATTGCTTGATCGTGTGACAGAAAATGATTAAATACTGCTCCTTAAGTTAATCTCAATTTGTATGTAATTTAATCCAAAGTATAATCTAGGAAATGACCACAACAATTTATTGAGGTGAAAACCTAAAGAATTCTAAGTCAAAATCACTTTCGATTTACTCAACATTCATTTAAACTAAAAGTCTGTTTAAAAATTGTCTGTTAGAATATATAAAAATTCAAAAAATAAATTCTCTTCAAAATCGTGAAATTAGAATATTATGTAATTGTTTTTCTGTTAACAATCTAATATTCAAATCTTTAATTCTGAATTCACAAAATAAATATTGATTTCAAAAAAAAAATGGAATTCAAATTAAATATACAATTAATTTCCTAACCTCCATGTCAATAACTTTATAAGAGTCTGATGCAGTCATTGGATCAATTGATTTAGCTAACAACGGCATCATATTGAAGGGATTCTACCTTCCCAAAAGATAATGCTCCCCATAACCAAAGATTATCTATTTAAAATCATGACAAATAGAGGTTTTAGGATAAAACTTTAATGTGTAAAACTTGGGCAATAATAGAAAAGGCCAATACACAAATGCTAGCTAGTAGTTTATTATCTATAGATGTGGGATAACCTTGAGGATTTGATGAAGAACATCACCCAGATAAAACGTGGATGAATAATGTATTGAACCATTCTCCTTAACTGTTTAAAAGTTAGTTATAAGACTTGTGTATCAATATTGACATAAGAAGATCTTTAGTAATTTTTTATTCATTCTACAAGAATCATTCAATCTTTCAACACCTCTCATTTTAGATAATTTAGGTAGATTTTTTAAAAGATCAAAAAAAAGTCAATTTAAGATAAAAAATCACTCTCTTAAATGAAAAGCAATAACTAAGAAAAAAAAAGTAAAACAAATATACTAACAGATAATGTTGTTAAAAAACTAAATTTAAGAATTGGGGAATTCAGAAATTTAAAGTAGAGTTGTAGTCATGAATAAAAGTGAATGACTGTTATATATTGATATTACTAGAGTGACTAATCATATTATTATTAACAAACTATAAAATTATTCTCCATAAATATATTCGATTTGTGAATGGAATGTGGTGAAAAAAAGCAAAATCATTTCAAATAAACAAATGCAGATTCAAAGAGAGAATTGAAATACTCAATTTTAAACAGGTATGATCTTCAATTATAAATTTTAAGATTTATGATAATCACAGAGAGTGTCTTTTTAATTTGAATGTAGTTTATTTATATATTTGGATGATTGCTTACAATATTTAAAACAAATAAACTCTAATAACTTTGTAAAATATAATATGATCATCAAAGTCAAAATAACATAAGTTAAAAAGTTTGTCGATTAATTAATATCTATTCTTAAATATTATGTGGATATAAAAATTAACAATGACAAAAGATTGAAGAATAGGATAAATTTGCTTCTTTTGAATAATAGTTAAGTGAAAGGATTGGAAATTTATTGCATATTATTTCATTTTTAGTTGTATTGATATTCCTAAAAAATTGATTTCTGCTACCAAACTGTTGTTTGAACAAGATAATCTAATGAAATATTTACTTATAAAATAACATAACAAATAAACGTATATGTTTTGAAGAATTAAAAAAAAATTGAAATTATCTCAGATATAAAGGGTATCAGTAGAATTTACTTGATTTCATTCCTTCGTAATTCTTTATGAGCATTAGCGAATTCTTTTTGCATACTTGTTCATTTACACACTAAAACAGAAACAATCCTTATCCAATGGCACCAATAATATTTATTCTTTTTGTGATTGAAATAAAATTTGCCTGAAGCTTTTGCCCTTTTTTACTCCAAACTTTTTAAGCAAAGTCATTCCCTATTCCACT
>CAJJDP010000141.1:293020-310442 GCA_905182995.1 Paramecium octaurelia | reverse complement strand
TAATGTTAACTATTAATTAACTAATGTTCACCTATGATCCTCTCCCCAGATAAAGCCAGCCAGATAGAACCTCAAATTATCATTGCAGTACACTTGAAGTTTACCCATAAAGCTTAACTCCATGAATTTCAAAAAAGTGCTTAATATCGTTATTTGTCTGAACTATTACTTATTTGGTATTTCCTTAGCGTAAATGAACCCTTTTCCTGATAAAATTATTCCTTCTATATCTAAATTTAAGGTTAGCATGAGTGATAACTTTACCAAAATATTTAGATTTTAATAACCTATAAAGATTTTCAATAATCCTTGCAACTAAAATTAACTTTGAATTTCGATATAAAACTTTGTTTATTTACCAATCTATGAAATTGGGGGATATATTCTATTATATCTTACCTTAAGAATTATTAGAGCAGCAATTAAGTCCCATCGTTTTGAAATATTTTGTTTTCTTTAGACGGATATAATTTATCACAATAAATGCTTGATTTCGCATATAGTTTTCTATTGTATCTCTTGTGTCTTAGTTTTATATTATAATAATATTATTGTATAGATTTTCAATTTTTTTTATAGGTTAGTTAGGTTATCAAAAACTAAAACCTCCAAAATAATTAGTCTTACCTTCATGCATACATATGTATAAATGTGTTTATATCTAAAACTCTCAGGAGTTACTATTATAGTAGAGCGTTTCTTAAGTTATAAATTACAAAGAAAACCTAAACCACTTTGCTTATCAAGGTGCTAAGTCAGTAAAAATAAAGTTATCGCTTTTAAAATTCAGCCCCAACATTACTATTTATATGGACAGAGAATAGCGGGATTTAGATAAGGTAAAATTGTTTGGTGATGTGTGAATATATTTCGATAGGATTTTGTAAAGATTTATATACTTTGATTCTCCAAATATCAATAAACGAAACGGCAATTGTTGGCCCAAATACACTAAGGGTTGCTTCAAAGTTGATAGAATATATATAATAACAACATACATAACCTATCATCAATTAGGAGTATTTGAATCTGTTCTTAATTTTAATTTATTCATGCTTTTTTAAAGCTTGAATTTTCTACTTTAAAGGTTGTAACCTTTAAAAAATTTAGGGAGCCTTCAGACGTTGTAGATCCATACTACTTACCATAGATGCTAAGAGATAAACATGATGTTTGAATGGCAGAAATTTGGGAAAAATAACCACAATATTATTCAATAAATAATGCCCTATGTGGAATTTGTTGATATTTTAAACACCTTTTAAGAAGGAGAAAGATATATTGAAACGATGAAACAAACTGATTTTGTAATTTATGTAACCAAAATCTCAATAATTTATGAAGAAATTTATGCCTGAATCATATTTTTAAAATACTTAAAAAAGCAGCAGTTATCCATATTTTGCTTTCTAATTTTAGGGCGAAGCAGGTCACTAATTAACATGATTTTCAATTCAAATCTTACTTATTGGCTTATGTATTACTTTTTCTTAAATTAGGGGTATTTAATGAACAATTATATAATACGAATTTTCATAATATCTTTATAATCAGACAAAATGAATGGCAGAAAAATAGATAAGTTCAAACAAATAGTAGATATTCATTGATTACTCAGAAGGTTTGAAATTATCTCGTTAAAACGCTGACTATTAAATTGAAAGTTGATTGTTGTTGCTACTTGGTTTATATGCAATTTAAAATAAATCTACCATTTTTTTATAAAAGCAATAAATTTTAATGAAACAACAGCTAAGAAAATTTAAAATATAAAATGCAGAAGCATAATTAAATTTTATTAATCCTAGGATAATTTCTTAATTAAATTTGAAAAAGCTTTGATCTTAAAGAAAATATATGTCTTATTTAAATAATTTCTATAATGATTGCTTAGGAAGTTTTTCCAAAGTTAATTACAAATGTCTTCGATAAGAGATTCTTTTAATACTCTTATGTGAGGTTCTTTTAGAAATAAGTTGTTGTTATCATAGTATCAGTTTTTAAATTTAAAAAGCATCAAGTAAACAAAGAAGTGTTCTTAAGTATAATATAAACCTTTGAAATATTATATTAGTTATTTAAGTAATTTCATTTAGATAAGATTTACCATAATTTAGAGTTGCTTAACAAAGATTTTTCATTGTTGGCAGCTGAATGTTTATAAGCAAAATTATTTGAATACTGAAAAATTAACGTTTTAACAACAAAAAATATGTTGTTTTTAGTTGGTGTTTAACTTTGAATCATAATATTTTTTGTGTAGGTTAACATAATTTAATTTTGATCAAAGGAGTGTGCCATCATTTTTTAATAAAGGGTTTTTTACAAATTCATAAATTGTTTCATTAAGTAGTTAATTTATATAGGGTAAATAATTTTTTCAAAAGATGTATGCAAAAAAAAAAAAGGCTTTAACTTCATTTACACAATTCTCATTTATTATTTCTATAAAAATAAATAGATTATATTATAATTCATATTAATGAATTAATGTTAAGAGCATCCATAATATCCACTTAATCTAATATGCATAAGTCCTCACAAATGTCAATAGAATAGAAAGCTATGTGTAGCATGTTTACTATTGCATGGAAAGTAATATATAAAGGCTCATATGTAAAAGGTAACAAGGTTAATATATGGGATATTTTATGTGAGGGAAAAGTGATGTATTTATAAAATTTTAATTTGCTTAAGTGGTGGTGGATAGTATGATGATAAAGGGGATGGAATTAAGATGGGAGATTCGGTGGAAGCAACAAGCGGAATTACAATTTATCATTAAGTTATTTGCAAAGGATCTTATGTAAATGGAAAAAAAGTTGGTTCATGGACAAAATTGATAAAAAGTAACGGTGATAATGAAAACGATTTTTTAAAATTGAAGAATAATATTATGATAATTGAATTATAATTCTTCGAATGTACATCTTCAATATTCCAACTTTTAATGATTATGATATAATTTAATTTAGGTCTGCAAGTCTTTGTGTAATTTAGAATTTATAATTTTAGTTATTAGTGCATGCTGACTGGCTGGCTTAATTCTTTTATTTGATCTTTAATCTTATTATTTATTCATCTTACTAGAATTATAAGCTAAAATTATTATCCTCAGATAGTCATCAGTTAAATTTAAGTCTACTGAGGATTTCATTTGGCACCTTAATTTTAATTGAAAAATTTCTCCTTTCATACTTTTTTATGAAACAAAGATAACTTTATATTTTCTTAGGTTTTCTTCGAGGATAGTTTAATAACAAAAGCCTAGTTCATAGTCAATCCTATAAATGATATCTTGAAATAAAAGTTCAGTGTTTTAATTCAAGTTAGTTTTGAGCTTAAAAACTGGGTGGCGTTTAAATCAAGCAATGCTTTTAAACTATTTACAAAACCTTGCATCGTTAAAATCCAGTCATAATAATATAAACCTTCTACACATTTGTATATCTCCAATTTATTTGTAAGATCTGTATGATGCTTAAATTACGAGCATGTATAATGGCTCCCTTCAAGCACCTATTATGTTGAAATTATACTAATTAGGATTAAAAACTTAATATTATAATATTATTTTTTTATGACTGGAGACTAATAAAGAGTTCTTAATTTACTATTAAGCAATGTACCAATATTGGTTTGATAAAAGTTGTTTCTCTTTCTCTGTGTTTATTACTTAGGGCATCACCTTCCTATTTGAGTCAAATAATTGTTTGACATGTTGTAGTAGCTAGACATTTCTGCTATAATTCAGGCTCTGTAGTCCTACATACAAATATTGTTTATGTTTTTAATTAAACACGGTATGGATTTTTTTTGCTACAAAAGCGCCAGATTCCATCTTGTACTAACAGCACAAAGGTTAACTTAACTTATTGAAATTTACATTTCAGATCTGGTTTCATTTTTTAATTTAACGTGATCCTCAAGTTTTAATTTTTGTGGCTGGTTGTAACTTTTAGTCTACAAATTACAAATCTCCTAGCTCAGTCTCTATACATTGTTGATTATCTCCTGACTATCAAAAATTCTGCATTCTTTTTGTACTTACTATGCAAAAAATAAACAAAGTCTTGGTTAAAATTATTCAGCTTATAAATCAGCTGCTTCTTTCATAAACGATTCTGTTTAATTGTCAAAACATTATATAAGCACAGGAATAAGGCTTGCCACTAGTAACTTGTGATTTATTATTTACTTCTAGCAAGAGGATTAAAAGATGCTAGTTAACTTGTAATCCTATAAGCAAAGTACTGAAATAACAACGAAAACTTTCGTCTTCTTAATTGAATGCAAGCAATTGATTTCTCTTTTGTTTAAGTGTTTAAATTCAATACCACTTGTTGATATTTGAATTTGCAAAATTTTCAAAATGTTACATCGGTAATTGCAAAAGATAATTAGGCTTGTGAATCATCTAAAGCCTGCACAAAAATGCACTTATTTTAGGATGTATTTGAAACATTTTGCGTTTGATCAATACTGCTAATATCGTATCTCCTTGATGTTAAACTGCATGCACTGTTTTTGCCATCATGTCGATACATTTAGAGGGTTTAGAGGTTTTTTTTTTGGAGAAGTTGTAATGTATCAGCTATCACTGCCTGAAGAACTTGACCCTTTTGAAACCTGAACAGCTTTACGACTAATCCTCTTTGTTCGTATTCATATAGTATGATACAATATATCCTATATAAATAACCTCGTTGTAATTTTTAGATTTAATGTTAGTTGATTATCTATTCTTATTTTTGATGAGATGATCAAATCAGATATACAAATCTGGTTGATGAATACTAAATTTATTAGTGATTAAATCCATGCCTCGTATGTCTTCAGCTAGTGAAGATAGTTAAAATTTGATGGTATTCCAAATTTATCACATTTTTTCTATCTGTTTTATTATCCTTGTGGTGTATAATGTTGTACTTGTTTTGTATAATATTCAATGGTACAGTTCTCAAAATGAACCTGTGCTTGAGTCCAATGTCAACTTATACATTTTCTTAAAATGATTTTCATGTAACAAGTTTTATCTCAGTATTTGTAAATTTTGGTTACCAAACTATACTTTCCTGATTTTTACTAAACCCTTTAGAAAGTAAATTCACTTTATTTTCTGATATCTACAATGCTCCCTTTAATATCTTATGCTTCGTGTGTCAACAAAAATAATTTTCAAGTTTAATTGTTTTACTTTGTATCATCAAATGCTGATTCTGAATGATGTATTAATTTTTGTCAAAACCATTACCTAATTCTTCGAATATTCTGGAGCTCTAAATGAATAAATTAGATTTAGGAGTATGTAGATGATGCACATTCATATCCAAGATCTTTATACTTGAATTTTCTTGCCAGTCTGTAAATTAAGTGTTGATGAGTTAATTGTAGGAAACTGTTCAACAATTTTCGATCCATTCTGTAAATGCCTGGCTAAACATTTAGTTCTTAACATATAAAAAATATTGTAATTCCTTCCCACTACAGAATTATTAGAGCAAAATTGCTCAATCGCATGATCATTCTTGTCACAGTATTAAAATTAACCAGTATAAGACATGTATCTATATACATTATAAGTTAAGTACATGAAAATCAACCTAACTATGAGAGACAATCTTAATTGTTAAAGGCGTTAATGTGTTACTTTTGATAAAGAATAGTATTCATAGTACAGAAAGAATCCTAACAAATCAATTACTAGATAAATTAGATTGTAAATATCAATGGATCAAAAGAAGAACTGTGATTGAATAGGATATTTAAGAAAATCATTAGAATACATAAGTATTAAGTGAACTAAAAATGAATAATTGGCTTTATTACAAGGAAGAGAAGCAGAGTTCTATATTTATTAATTTGAAAACCTTGAATCACCCATCAGAAAGTAGGTAATACCAATTGAAAATTCAAAAATTATGTCAGCTTAAAATAACCAAACGAATATCATATTTTAAATGGTAATGACTTTCACCTATTCACAAGTGATGAAACAACCCTTAACAACATTGACCAATATATAGGGAGGTTATTTTAAGAAAACCTTTATAAGATTATGATAAAGAATAATTAAACAATTGAGCTTACAATAATAATAGTTTCCTTGCTAAATTATTCTTTGAATTTCTTCTAACAATCTACCTGTGTTTTTAAATTGTCTCAGCCCTAAAGCTGTAATGCGCTTACTTATTAGATATTGTTATTAATTGAATCATCTTAAATATGTGGAATGATGATGTGAATTAATGAATAATTATTCTTAAATTTTGTTTTTCTGACTTGTGATAAAGCTTTAAGTTGGTTTTCGATAAGGATATTTAATCCCAAAGAATAGTCTGTTTTTATCTGAATAAAAATAATCTAATTGACAGTTAAAGTGTTCAAGATATTGAAAATGACTTTAGAATCCCTTTGTGAGGAGCAATTCTCAGTAGATAAATAAAATTCTAAGTGCTTTAAATGCCCTTTGTAGATTTGTATACTATTTTGGTTTAGTAATTACTATCTGAGGAATTAGCAAAATTGACCCTACTTTAAAATGTAATACTTCACCAGACTATCATTATGTGATATCAATAAGACTAATATGTATATAGTATTACTTATTGAAATATTATTTAAAATAGTAGATTTCGAAATTTTGAAATTATATAAGTTTCATTAAATTGATGGATATCACTAGGATAAAATGAAATCATGTTACTTTTCGCCTTGGAATAGAGATAGTTATAATGATGTTTAGCAACTTGTAATCAATTCCTATAATGATATATTGTCATGGTGAGATTATTTTCGCAATTTGCAAGGCATTTCGTGAAAATTCTTATAATCTTTAATAGTTTAGATTTAATTACAGATATTATATATTTTTGGTGGTGGGTAAAGGACATTCATAGAATTCATACAAAGAATGTATGATTTAGAATTTATTTCTCTTAAAGCAAAAGCTTTATGTTAAATTATTTCATTTTAGATTTTAGTTTTATTTAATTCAGTTTGAATTTCTACTTTTGCAAGTAAAATTTAATATATGACTTAATGTGTAAATATAACACTGATATTTGGTTGATTGTACTAAAATAATTGATAAATAAAGTCTTTTATTAAATATATATATTGATAAAAAGTCTGTCATCCAATTTCCTGGATGGTATCATTTAAGGATAAGAATAATGTGGCCATGTAAATCAGGTATCAATAATGGGTGTTTTTAATGCAGGTTTTCTAGCCCATTTTTTTGTTAATAATGTGAGTTTGGAAAATGTTTAAAGTGTTAATCAAATTACGAATTAATTGATAATAGATGTTAAGAAATAAAAATATTAATGGTTTAGAACCATTGTATGAACTCTAATGTTCAATTTTTAATTTATTGAAATATGAAAGTTAATGCAAGTTGAATTCAGAATCATGAAAAGAGAATATTAGCTTCCTGATCAGTAGCAGCCATAACCCATGCAAATTTCGAATTAACAAAAAGAAATATATGATATATTTGAATATTATTTTAAGAGAAAAACAATAGAAAATTGCTTATATAGTTTATTTGGTCAATGTTTAGAATGTTAAACTTTTTATAAACCATCGTTAAATAAGAATTAGTGCATTCTGAAATGTGATGATGGAATTGTTATTGAGAATGAAATTTGTGATGATTAAAATAATATTCAATATGACGATTGCTATAAGTGCTAATTAAGTTGCTAATTAGAATGTAATTATTGCATCCAAAAATAATGCTATTCTTGTATTGATGGTTGGTAACTGATAGATTAAAAAATGTTATCAAATTTGTGGGATGGTTTATTAGCCATCTCTTCATTAGAGCAGTGTGATGATGGAAATTATCAACCTTAGGATGGATGGTATAATTGCAAATTAGAATTCAATTCATACTGTTTCTAATGCGATAGTACAAATACTTGTTTATTATGTGTAGAAAACCTTGAATAGAATGAAAAAATTAATGTAAATCAATATGTGGAGATGAAATTATTATATAAGGATGAGAAGAGTGTGAATACAAAAATGATATTCAATTTTATGGATGTTATTAATGTCACTTTTAATGCACTTAAAATTGTATGAAATGCGTAAAAGGTGTGTGCTAGGAATGTGATGAAGGATATAATTTAATTAAAAAAGAATGTCAAAAATTAGTAATCGATGATTTTGATGAAAATAATGAAATCGTTGTAATCAATATGTAGAAAAATGTGGAGATGGAAATTAATAAATTTAGAGGAATTTGATGATGGAAATTACTATAACGGTAATGGATGTTCCAGCTATTGCATTATAGAAGAAAATTGGAAATGTAATAAAGATTCACCTAATTCCTGTTTTTTATAAACTAATATTCCTTAAAATGTTAAAATCAAACATTTGAACATCAATTTGTTTTACTAAAGTTCTAATGAAGCGAAATTGGTTTCGAATTTAAATTTTACTCAATCAATTTAAATTAATATCAATATCAAATAACAATTAACTCTGTATGATTTCTCTCGGTAATATTATTATAGTGGATATTAATTCAACTTATTTTACTATGGCTTTGTTCGAGTTTGATATTGTCATGTTTGAATAAATGTCAATAGAACCATAATTTTTCCATTTCCTTGCACTCATCTTTAGTTGATAATAACAATATGCCAGTTAATCTCCCATCATAATCATTATTCCTTAAAACACCTAAAATTATCAATTAAAATTAAATTAATAATATTGCAAATAAGTTCCAAAATCTTGGAAATATTTTAATTATAGGCTTAGGAGCTATTAGCATACTGATGTTATTGTTCAAATAACCATTACCATGTTTTGAAATATTTGACCTTTTACAATTTTAATCATATTTGAAATTTTTAAATGTTAATTACCCTTTAAATCTATAGATTTATTTCAATCTTCAGAAATTGTAACAGTTATCCCAATTTTAATATACTTTATAGAAACAGATCTTCTTAATAATCTAATTACTGAGAACTTCATTCCAAGTATAGGTAAGTTTTAAGAATATCAAATAAATGCTGACTTACATTTAAATATTTAGAGTTAACTCTCTTAAATTGCCTTCATTGGTTTGTTGTACTTATTTTTATAAATTTATCCAAAAATCTTGAATAAGTATTTTTTTACATTCAGAAATATTTATTTTGTCCAGCAAGTGAATTCTTAATGGTTCAGTTGGCTAATAATTAAACTATATTAAATTAATAAAAAAATCTTAAATTTAAGGACTATTTACTCTAAGAAAGGCTTTATACAACTCTTTTACGCAAACTGTTGGGATTTTTTTTTTAAAGTGTTTCAGTTAATAAATTAGAATATATTGATGCCATATTATTCAATTTCTCTATTTTAACACAGATTTATTTCCTCCCTTTTTAACTTAAATAATTCTTCACCATATTGATATAATTTTTATATATAAGGCTACTAAACAAGATGAATATACCTTTACTTCAATTGTAGTTTTAACAAATTTTTTTAAAATAAGATTCATTTATTCATTTAAAATAAGATTCTTCTTCCGCTGATTTTTTAATGTGAAAATACTTTTTGTTTAGAAAATAAAACAGTAAATTAATTATCAAATCAAAATTAAAATCCCCAAATTTGAAATACAAAGTTTTTAAATAAATTATTGTTACCTATCAAAAAACGAATCTGTACAATACTAGTCGAGCTTTTTCTTAAAAATGCTGATTTAATTTACGATTTCTATTTGTGCTTTAACAGTGCATTTGTCATCAAAATTAAACTATAATGAAAATTACTAATGTATTCCAAAAAGTATTTATTAACCTATTAGCTATTTTTATATGGATTGACAGTGTTAGAATCTACAACCAAAACAAATTTTTTTGAATGAATCCACTTTTTTAATGCAAAAAAGAAAACTAATACTTGTTTTGATTTAAACTGACATAGCTGTGATCCTTACAGGTTTCTACAGCTTAGGTTAAGGTACATTCTTATTGTCGGTATAAATTGGAGAAACAATTTAACATTATTTTTTTGGTCCAAGAATCTTAGAATAAGAACTCTTAAAAGAAATGTTATGCTTGCAAGTGGGAAACTAAAGTCTCCATTTCAGGTAATCTAAATAACTCTGAATATAGACTTCTTTTCTGTTAATTTGAAATATTTTTTCATAAATAAAATGGTAATAAAAAAAGTTATAAGTTTAAAAAGGAAACGAATTATGTTATTGAATAGATAGTTAGAGCCTGCTGATCCAATTTTCATAACTTTATACTTTCATTTAAATATTCTTTCGCTGTTTTAAATAGTCTTAATTAAAATACCTCAAGCAAAGCCAATATAAATAATCGACTCTATAATGTAGAATGTTCCCTTTAGTTATGAAACCAATGGAAATTAAATGAAATCATTCAAATAAAGAAATTTGGACCGAGTTTACTCAATTAATTAAAAAATCTATTTACAAAATTTTTTCATGAAAATTGAAAAGATTAAGTCATTATTCTTTCAAAATTAATTAACAAATAACATGTGCATATTTCATAAATTGATCATAAGTAATTTTACAGATATGTTTAGAGCCTAAAGTAGGCTTCTACCTTGAGGATGTTAAATCCAATATTGTAAGTATTGCCATTTAGATTGAATATAATAGTTATTGATTATCCATGATAACTTTCAGAAATAATTTTGTCTGTATTATTGAATATTACGTAAGCTCTAATAGTGTAGGATCTGCTGTCTAGATCATAAAACCATAATTTTAAAGTATTTAATTCATAGGCTTGCTATAAATCAATTATTATTGAAGTTCCAATAAGGTTCCCTGTATACCCAAAATTTCCTGCTACTGTGTAAATAATATCTCGAAAACAACTATCTGCATTAGTAATACTAATTTATGATCTTGAGATTAATCCTCCTCTATTCATATTTAACACATTTTAATAATTTCCTCTTATGATTGTTTGTGTTATTGTTGTATTTGTTTTCTATCAAATTTAATTAGGTATTAATTCAAAATTGAGTAAAAATGATGTGGCCTAAAGAATATAATTTTTCCATTTCATTCATTATAATTAAGTTATTATATGAGATTCAATAATTCTGATCTAATTTTTTATCTAGATTAATTGAAAACAATTTTAAAATTTTTTTGTTTATTCAAATTTTTAAACTATCTCATTTTGCATACCCAACATTTATTAATTCTTAACCAAAAATATAGTATACATAGATCGGGTCTTATATTTTATAAAACCTTATTATTTTATCTTAATGAGGAGGTAGTATTGTAGAATATTTAATTAGATTAAATTCTAAAATTTAGTATTCCGCGCAATCCGAAAACTAAGGTTTATTCAGTGTATAAGATCATCCATTAGAATTTGTTTCAATGTTTTTCTAATTAAATGAATATTAATGGAGTACCATGCTAAGCACTAACCTTAATATTAATCAAAACATTCTGCACAGTTATACTCACATTTGATACTTAATGATAATTTTATTAATTCTGCCTTGAAATGTTTAATTCTTATCCAAAAGATTTTCTTTTATGTGAAAGACTAATTGAAATAATTTAAATAAATTAAGTTGATGAAGAACCGTAACCGAAACTGTATGATGATGTATTCTTTATTTAATAGTTTTTTTTAATTAAATCCAAGTAAAAAGTATTCCAACTATTCTCAAAACTATTAACATAAAATAATTAGAATTACATTATAAATTACGCATCTACTTAGATGTGAGAATGAGGTTAGAGATTTAAAAATAATCTTGTATAATACTAATGTTCAATTATATTAGAATATCAGTTCTAGTTGAATAAAAATAGGGAATTCCTCCACAAGAAGTGAATTAATAATTACCATTTGATGATTTCCAATCTAAAATAATATTTTAAATTACCATTACCATCAATATTGTTAACATTTGCATCAAATTAATATATCACAGTTTGATTGGTTAAGAAGAGTAAATTCATGAATGTATTCATGAGTAACTAATTTTTACTTAACATATTAAGAATTAATTGAATATAAATTATGATTAATATTAATTCATTACATTTAACAAATGGTTTATAAATAGTGCTATCAATTATTTAAAAAAATAATACTTCACCAATAATTTGAAGCCTTTGGTTCTATGTCTATAAAGGATAATGAGATTAAATTAAAAAACGATTTTTTATCTTAACCAAGATTTATTCAATTTTTCAAGATGTTTAGCAATTAGCTTACACAATAAAACCATAGATAATATGATAAATCAAGTCAAATCCCTTTACTTGAAATTTGCAATATAGGAAATCAAATGTTATAAATTATTTTAATTTAATTTGATTTTTGTTTTAGTTTGGCAATTTCCTTGACACTTATTAGTTATAAGAGAAAGAAGTATTCACTTCTGAATTAAGATTGATATCTTTGGAAGTTTATTCTTTTATTAGATAAATAAATTATAATTCATGAAAGACTATTTAGGATATAACTTCAAATTTGCCTTTATGATTGATTCTTCCATTCAAATAAATAAATCACTTCCTTTTCACATATCAAATAGCAAATGTGCATTGTTCGATGAATTTGATTTAAATTCCAAATTTATTAGATTAGACTAATTATGCAATAGAACATTCAGATTGTATTTAGATTAAACTGCCAAAGAAATTTCATCGCCTTCAGAAAGCAAATCTATTGAATTATAAGCAGGATATTCTTCTGCGTTGGGTTGAAAGTGACTTCTTTCTCCAAAAATCTTAATTTGAATAATCAAGTTGTTTTTTCTAAACTAGTGATTTGATCAATAACAAATAATAGTTAAAATAAATTCCTAATAAATGCAAGTAAAAGAATTTAGATGTAGAATAACACACTGATTAGTGTAATATATTAAGAATAATTTCTAAAAGAAACCATCCAAAGTAAAAGTTCTGAGAATAGAGTTGATATATGCATTATTTTCAGAACGTACATATTTTCTATAAGAAACTTAATTATTAATTTTATAATTAATTTATTATATGGCTAAGAGAAAAACTGTTAAACGAGCATAAAAATCTCATAAACATCTATTTTCAAAGAACAAAAAGATAAATAAGTCATAGAGAGAGTAAAATAAAATTCCTGGAACAAAAATATTTCATTTACTCATAATTTAAATAATTTGGTGATGAATACAGGTTATTAGATTAATCAAAAAATAACTATTGAATTAAAACAAAAGGAACAAGCTCCATAACAATACAAAGAAGCAGAGAAATTTCTATTGATTAAATAAAAGAATTGCAGAGATAGGCAAAAGCAAATTACCATAAGAAGAGGTTGAAAAAAAGAAAAATATAGTGAGAATGAATATTGATGATGATTGGCCAATTGAAGGGCTTGTTAAAAAATACAAATAAGATTGAGAAGCCACGAAAAGAGATCATAAATTGAATACATTTTGATGGACAGCAATTTAATGTTAAAAAAATACAAAGATTGCTTTAAAAGATATGGTAAATATCCTCAGCCATAATAATGATTGTATGATATGTATATCTTAATATAGGGATAAAATTGTAAAATCTATATATTATTCATCCTTTATATATTTGATTCAATTGATCTTTTGCCTTTTATTGGGAATATATAATTTTAATCAAAATTGTTGTTTTTCAGATTAATTATTTGATATTGATTGATGATTAAAGTGTATGTAAGTATTTAAACTCTTAAATAAGAAATCAAGGATTTAATAATTTGCTTTAACAGTAAAGCTAAGATTAAATATGTTTTTTATCATTATTATCTCAATTATTCTTAAAAATTAAGAAGTATAATGATAATACAGAGTTTAGAGGTCTCTTAATTTGAGCTAAAAAATTCAAAATTTTTCAGTGTTGCTAATTTTAATCATTTTTGAGAATATTGTTAGCCAATCATAATCCTTATTACTTTCGTTACACTACTTTAATCATCAAAAAGATAGGTAGTTTACTAATTGGATTCATGGATCTAAGCAGATGGAATAACTTACTTGATATAATTTTTTTGATACTTAAGTCAAATACGATAAAGTTCATCTTAAGTAGGATTATTAATTGGTCCAAAGTATGATGTGAATGTATATTAGAAGTATTGGGTTTATGATTTAATTTTTTATTTCAAAATTCGAAATGGATTCTAAGTGCAAAAGGACTTTGGGTAAATGTTATAAAAAATAAGGTAGGTCTAATGTAAAATATAAGCAAGCCATCTTTTGTTTATGAGTCAGCTCTGAAGGAACATCGAGAGGTAGAGGAAAGAATAAAAATGGAAACTGACACGCTCAAGGCGAATTAAGAGCTAAATACCTAACTTGTAGGGGTAAACAAAAAAAACTCTTAAATTCAAAATGCATCTCCAGCGCAAAGTTTAAAGTTTGATTTTGATTTGAAACCCGATTCAATTCATAATGATCAAATTTTGTTCCCAAGTTTATAAATTTGGGGTACACTTGGAGAGGAATTTACAGAGTTTCAGAAGTGTAAATAAGTGATTCAATAATTTAGATGACAATGATTCATAACCAGAGGAGATTCCAAAAATAAAAACTGTTTTTATGGAGGCAGAATGACTAACAAAAGGTTAAAGGAGTACGATTGTTGGGATGAAGATAGAACTCCTTAAGAATGGATAGAAATTTGTATATAGAGTAATCTTCCACATGCAAAAATGTTCGATGTTTGGTGAATTAGACAAATACACTTGGACAGATGTTGAAGTGATCGGTTTTGAGAATGGTAAATTCGAAGTTAAAATATTGAGATCAAACAAAATCAAAAGGATTGGCAGATTATCATTATAATTTTACTTGGAAGACCCTGTAAAGTTTGAACAAAGAGTTGAATTGTGTAAACAAAGACAAAGAATGCAAATGATGAATTGAGATTCTTAAAATAAGTGGATTCTCTGCCTGATTCTATGACATATGCGTTATCTCTTGAAATGTAGAAAAAGATTGACAAATATACAGTATTTACCATACCTTACGAAAGTAGATCCAAGTAAGATAGCTCCTGGATTCCCATAGATATAAACATTCAAGGATGAAGCAAAGTAAATGATCACAGATCCAGAAATCAAGAGAAAATAAATGCAACATCTTGAGTTGCTCAAAAAAGACTTAGTAAAGTAAGTTCAAAAGAGTATATCATGCTTATGAAAAAATGTTCAATTCTTAAAGATATGGAAGCGAATAAGAATTATATCGAATGGCTTCAATTAAGAATCAAGAATAGATTTGAATAAACCAAAAAGCCGTATATGGATTAACTAAATAATTATAGAGTGAAACTAAAATTTTGAGTTTTCAATCTTTGGGGCAACAACCTGTGAAGCAAGTCAAAATTTAAGATAATTGGGGTATGGTCTAAATCAGATTAAATGTCTCTCAATTGCACTATTCTAAATTTACTGTATTAGTCAACAATTTGAATGCTTTAACTGCAAGATCACAATTGTATTAGAATTTCCCACTCTTGAATGTATTGCTGAATCATAAAACTTTGCCTATGACCTTGTCCAATTTCGAAAGCTAACAAAAATAACATAATGCTCAAGGAGGATAAACACTGTGTAATGGCGGAGTACTATAGTTGGAGACATCTAAGATAAGCTAAGAGAGAAATATCGATTCTATTATACTGAGACTGAGGATTATTTGGAGAGTGAATTGTAAAATTGCTTATTCGAATCGACTATATGTGTACCAATTTTATTAGAGAGAATGTTGTTTGCTAAACTTGTTGGTCATGGGTGGATATTATTAAAAAGTTTACTACTCCAAAGGAAGGAGAGCGGTGAAGAATTAACGATTATCCATTATTGATTTTAAATCTCTAAGTGAATCTCAGTTTCAAAAAGAGCATGAGGAATGATCAAAAAAATAAGTAACAGGATACTCCTTCATTTGAGGAGGATCTCAATAGTGCCATTTACTTATCTCCTAATTTCTTAGCCATCTAATAAAGTTTGTTGAAACCATTAGACCTCTTATTGGAATCTGCAAATTCAGTTAATAGACTAGAAAAAGAGTTGATTCCGTTGGTGGACATTGATCAAAAGAAAATAAATCAAGGGAAAATTAGGGCTTACAAAATGAAAATGACAAGGATTAAATGTGGATTAAGTGGGCCAAGGAAAAAGTATTAGTATACCTCGAAATTGTTTATTAGAAACAAAATGAAATACTATAAAAATTCAGAGAGTTTAGTTTTCTATTAGAAAAGTCAGTTCCAAGTGTATTAAAAAGTTTGTTTGAGATGTGTCCAAAAAACCTATCATAACAAAGGCTATCTGATTTTATTAATGCTAAATTTTAAATCTAAAGGAAATGATGAATGCTTATAGTACAAAGCTTATGCTTGGATGAAAAGAATGAACAATTTTTTTTAATTAGAACTAGAATAGCAAAAGAGAATTTGGTATCTAAGGCCAATGAATTTATCACATCCATGAATATTTATTTAATTATTTAGATTATATATTTAGTAAAGTTGATCTTTATGAGAATTTTTTAATTAAATTCATTTAGTCAAGAAAAATATATTGAACTTAGCGTTAAAATTGAAATCTAACTTAGGAACGGAACAGATTAATACACTTTAACTGCTTCTAAATTGGAGAATTAAAAGAGTGCAATTATATTTACACTTTTACTTTTAATTAGATTTTGGCTTTGAATAGTAACTTTTTGTGATAAAATACCAAAAATTAAAAAGAAAAATTTAGGATAGAAGCATTTGAAGGGTTCAAGGTTGACAAATTCTAATGATAATTTGAAATTACTAAAAGTACAATCTTAAATAATGTATATTATAATGATGAACAGAAAGAGGAAGTTCAAAATTTAAGGGTATTAAAAGATTAAAATAAAAGACTAATAGTAAATTTTTTATAAATTAAAAATTAATAATTTTATAAAATTAATTTATTGAATTTAATAATGCATATCCTTTTGGCTATTTAAAAATTGAACATTCATAGCAATGAAAAAACGGATTTATTTCTAAATTTTTTCTATTATAAATATCTAAAATAAATCTACCAAATATGATGTATTATTCCTGTTCCCTTTTTATTTGATCTTGTTAAAGCAAGTGTTCTTTTAAATATTGTATATAATCTATGCTTAGAGGAATTATATCAACTAATACCATTTAACTGTAATATTTTATCTAATTGATTATTTTTTTTTTTTTGGATAAGATTGATTAATTTATAATTATTATTATAACAAAACCTAAGCGGATGAAATGCATTATGACTCTTTAAAAATACAGAATAGGCATTTATTCAAACAATTAATTAAAATAATCAAACAGATTAATTAAATTAATCGATGATTATAAAATTAATGTTTATAAAATTAATAAAATAAAGTTATTAATTTTGGT